>RJWM01033793.1:0-20269 GCA_004363535.1 Dasyprocta punctata
CTTGCGCTTGCCAGGGCAGGCGCTTAAGCCGCTGAGCCAAACTCCCCAGCCCTGGTTTTTTGAGGCAGGGTCGCACTGTGTAGCTCAGGCCGGCCTTGCGCTCGCGTTGTAGCCCAAGCTGGCCTCAAACTCACAACGCTCCACCTACCTCAGCCTCCCGAGTGCTGGGATTAAAGGCGTGCGCCACCACGCCCGGCTAAGCCCTTCTTTAATAAGATAATCTTTATTTTAATTACTCCTCATGTAACTAATTCCCTTAGATGAATTAGGCTGACTGCTTCAGCTGCCTCGCTAGCTCAGTTCGGGTTGTCCTGGGAAGAAGGCACCCTCAGTCACCAAGATTGGTGTTTTTTGTGAATCTCATTCACGTATTTCATTCATGTGTATGTGGGGCTGAGGATCGAACCCAGAACCTTCTGCATTCAAGGCAAGAGCTCTACCACTGAGCCACATCTCCATTCCCACATATTACATTCTTGGTATGATGTTCATTTCATGAAAACATCACTCCATTGAAAAAATAGACTCAAAATTTCTAACTTTCTCAGTCTTTTCTCTAAGGTCATAGTATACTGTTTATAGTTAATATATAACTTTATTAAGAGTAATAGAAGTTCCCTTACCCAGATCTAGTCAAATAAGATTCTATTAAAAAACACATTTTGGAACACTTAGAAAAATTTTTCACTCTCCTAATTCTTTCTTTGAGTGATGCCTGAACATCCTATATTATCTTAGTTCAAGGACGTGCAGCTAATAAGCATAAGTTGATTCAATTTATTTAAAATGAGCTGCATGGGTGACCAGAATGGAATATCCTGTTTATTGAAGGCAAACCTTGCTACATTTCCCTGCTCACAGAGTTGCACAGAGAGCTGTAATCTGCAGGTAGGAAACAGGAGAGGAAAAGGAGAAGAGAAAATGAATTAATGCCATAGTCAGTGATTCTGGAAAAGCCTCATTTTCTGAAACTGATAATATAGGGTGAGATATTACGAAGAATTTCAGTACACTGAGTAAAGGGGATGGTAAAAAAGAGGTCAGGCCAAAGCAATCAGTGGAATTTACTCAAACATCTGTAACTTCTTAGAGCATTTAATGAGAATTTCCATATTAACATTTGGTTTTACCAGGGTATGCATAATTTTCTACTCAATTTACCTCTGACAGGTCACGGACATAAAGGTATTCTTTTCAAATTGATTTTCCATAATGTAGAAAGACATGGAAGTTTTAGGATGTACTTTGTAGAGTAAGGGAGAGAGGATCAGAGACGGAATAACTTTAAGGCAAGGAAACCAAAATCAGGCTCCTTTGAATATCAATCATACTTTTTATTTTTTTCATGAATTTTTAATATTCATCAAAAATGCATTAACTGTTCTATTTCACTTCAGCCTGGGGATCATTTACAAAATAGACAGTGATATTCAGATCAAGACTATGGAAAGTCTCTACCTCAGCCATGAGATTTAATTGCATTTGGGAAAGAAATTCACTAGCTTACTGGGAACTGGTGGTGTAGATTTAGCTTTGAAGAATTTTCTGATCCAAATAGGTTCGGAAGAAATTGGGGAACCACCTGTAATAGCACTGAGTCAAAATGGAAGATTGTAAGTTCTTAGTTTTTGTAGGCTAGACACTACTGAGGTTTGATTATCCAGAAATGTATGCTAAAGTATTGTGAGCCCTCTGCACCAGGACCGGGAAGCTTCATTCATAACTTCTTCTAAGAGAAGATGGAAATAAGTGCACAGGCTAGGTCAGAATCACCGCTCTGTCAGTATCCCTGGAGGTGGAGCTCAAGGCAAAACGTCTGGAGGGAAGATATTTCTCTGTGGTGCCCAAGGATCCAGTTCATTGGGCTCCTCACTCCTACAGATGGAAATGATATATCTTTCATGAAATTTGTATCTTTAATTATTATCCACCCTACATCAAGTAGACCTGGTTAAATTTTTTTTTTTGTACAGGGAATGGAACTCAGGACTATGCACTTGTCAGGCAGGCACTTACACTGCTGAGCTATATACCTGGCCTTTAATTTTGTGTTTCCTTGTGAACACATTGATTTGAAATAAACCTATTTAAGAGTTCATCTATGGAAACTCAAATTTAATTGAATAGGCAAGAGTCTTTGAAATTAGGGACTGAAGGCATGTCATTATTTTTTTTAAAAAAGCCAAAAAAAGTAGAAGTAGTTGAAAACTCAAAGAAACACTTAAACAAACACAAAATTTCCTATACATAATACTTAACGAACCATTACCCTGAGAACAATTATAAACAACTACAAATGAGTCTAATAACATGAGGTATAACTTGTGTGAGGATCCTGGGACCTAACTCTTGCACTTTCTTCTTCAGATGATCCAGGAGGTCACTACATCAGGCCTGTGGTTCTGGCTAGCACTGGGTCCAGCATAGAAAAGGATCTTGGTGGTCAAAGTGGAGTAAAATTTTTTACTAAGTACTTACATTTACAATTAATCTTTAGTGAACATATGGAAGATTGTATTTTGGTTTAAGAAGAGAAGGTAAATAATACTAACCTTGACAATATGAAGTCAAATAAATACCTGACAAAAGATGACACTAACAAGGGAAAATAGTACAGTGTGCAGATGCAATGCGAGAGGTGATGTAAACAGGGGCATAAAACAAGCGTCCCTGGGAAATGGGAAATAAAGTGAATTAAATTCTCATCTTTCATAACAGTGAGTCAGCAGACTGCATGTAACGTTAATAAATCAAGAAATAATAGACATGTTCTATAAAGTTAAGGAGGTAATAAAGGGAGGAACACAGACATGAGTCGGGACCAAAGAAGTAAGGCACGTATCATAAGCTCTTAAGTACTCTTTAAATTTTAAAACCACATGCTTATATTTTTTGGAAAAAAAGTACAAAATACAGAAAGAAGCAAAGAAATGATTGGGACACACACATTATGTTGATTCATAGCATAGTCCAGAGGAAAGAAAGGCCATGCATAACTCTGAGACTGCAAAGAGCAGCAGGGGGAGAGGAGGCTCTTCTCAAGCACAGACAGCCATGCTGCTCCGGGGGACAGAGGAGGGAGGGGACCAGGCATGGACAGGTGTGGACTGGGCCAGGACCAAGCCTCGGTCCTTGGCTCTGACTCTTCCTGTTAAGAACTGTGGTCTCTCCCGGGAGTGAATGTTCAACACGGGCATTAAAAAACCCACACGGTTTGTCTTGGAGCAGCTGTGTTCTGTTCAGATTGATTCTGCATAATCAAAAAGACATGACTCACACATGCAAATCCAATAACTCATGTAATTAAATAAAAATGAACTTGGGATAAACAAGAGAGTGGGCCCTGCAAAGAGTGTAAACAGGAGTCCAATGTCAGTAGCTCCACTTGATAGAATTGCTCAGAAGACTGAAGCCATCTGAGGATATGGAGATTGGAAGACACCCAGGAACTTCCTCACCTAGGAGTCTAAACATAGATAGCTTGCAGGAGTCTATGTACTGGTGTGGAAAGTCAAACTGAGAAAGGTATCTATATATTAAGTAGCATTAGAAATTTAACATTTCTTTCAATTAGGAATGTAAGCAACGAACCACAAAAGCCATAGCCGCCTGTGGCATAGATAGCTGTAGAAATCACAGATATTCTACACTGCATTCCTGTCACTATTGCTATCTAGAATGCAATTTGGACTCATCGTTTCTTTAATGCTACAGTCGTTCTTAAACTCACCAGTAGACCTTATTATTTAATGTGTTAATGAAGGAGAAGACTACCCTAATCCAGACAGCTTTCCTAAAATATTTTTACTCTGTTCCAACAGAGTTTCCTTTCTAACCCTATGCATTTAAAAATTAATTTAGAGTTGAAATCCATGGGCTTCCCTAGATTTTTCTAAGGTGTCTATGGCATAACAGTATTAAGAATCTTTAGAATTCCACCTCATTATTTCCCTATTGTGAAACAACAACAACAACAAAATTCTCACAATTATTGCATCTCAAATATCATAGTCTCCATGGGTCAAAAGTCTAGATGCACTTTAGAGGTCTCACAAGGCTGAAATCAAGGTGCTGGCTGAGGGCTGCGAGTGCAGCTCAGTGACAGTGCACTCCCACTAGCACAGCTGTTGTAAGGCCCTGGGTTCCAGCAGAAAACAAACAAACAAACAAACAAACAAAAAACAGACAGACAAACAAAAACATGTTGGCTGGTTCTCATTTGGAGCTTTGGGTCTTCCACAAATTTGTCCAGTATTGTTGGACAAATTTAGCTGCAAAGGACTTCCAAGAGACAAGCACTTGGCCCCTTGAAACTGTGTAATTCTCCTCTCCAGATGATAATCTGCTCTACACAGGAAAGATTGCTTCCTTTTAAACCAGAGAGCCTGACTTAGACTCCTTTTATCTGTGAACAATGAACCTTCTGTTAAGAACTCTACTGATTAAGACGCTCTTTCCTCTACACACAAATACTCTTCCTTTTGATTAATTTGAAATCAGCTGATTAGTGACCCTTTTGCATCTGCAATATTTCCCTTTAGCCATGTAGCACAGCCTAATCATGGGAATTTCATCATACTGTATTCACGGGTCAGGAAGGGGAGGAGACTTGCAGGGCCTGTCTACCAGCCAGTAGTCATCCTGGGAGACACCTTACAATGCTGCTTCTCACACCACATCTCCACTGAAAGTGAAGATACAGAGCCCAGTGCACTTTGTCAAGACCACAGGCTCGCTGCTTCAGGTCTCCCCACATCTGTTTTCAGTCTAACAAAGGTTCTAACTCTAAACCAGTTCTAGGAAAATGACCTTTGCCCTTGGTGTTCGACAAGATTCTACCTATGGCATCTATGCCATAGTGTGTGGTATTAAACCTCTGGCAATGTTTTCATGGTAATAAATTCATTCATTTAATAAATATGAATTGCATTTCCCAGGGGAACATTTGCAATGTAGAGCAAATGTTTTAGCTACTTAGATAATAGAGGTAAGGTGCAAGCTTTAGAGATACCCAAGGCAGAAGTGAACAAAGATCAGCTGATGGAAGCGGAGACAGCCAGGTGTCTTAGATACTTTTCTCATTGTTAAGAAACAATACCTGACAAGTTAAAGGGGGGAAGTTTTATTTAGCTCACTGTTTGTAGAGGTTTCAGTCCATAATCAGTTGGCTCCTAGTCAGGGTAGTACATGGCAGAGGGGAAACAGTTCATGGTGCTGGAAGACAGCAAAAGCAACGAGAGAGGAAGAGATAAATCTTTTCCTGTCCCTTATACTATATGCAGGGCACTTGCTCTAGCAAAGGTGTAGGACTCACAGCCTTAATCCCACCACCCTTAATCCCAGCATTACACTACAAATCAAGCATGCACTGCAGATTCAGCTACCTCCAAAACACAAAACAAAACAAAATAAAATCTATGACCACGTGAGGTTTTGGGGTTACATCTAGACACAAACCATAACATCAAGAAAGGGTGGACTAGAATTGGGCCGGAATTCTGCTACCCTATGGTGATGCAGATACAAGACAGAATCTGACCTTCATTTTGAAGAGAAAAATCAAGCAGCAAAGTGAAAGGGAGATGCAGAAGACAGCTTGTGAGACTATCTTTGCCCAAGGAGCTATGAAGAGGCCATTGCCCTATTGGCCCAGACCTTTACAGCAGAACATTTTATGAGGACGGGAGCATTCCATATGTGCTCTGTTTGATGCAGGAGACTATAACTACATATGGCTGTGGAGCACTTGAAATGTGGTTAGTGCTACTGAGAATTTTATCTGAGATTGCATTTAAGTGCAACTTATTTAGTTATTTAAATTTAGTAGCCACAGGTAGCTAGTGGCTGCCATCTTGGGAGAGCACAGAGCTGGAGGGAAAGCAGTGCTAGCTTGTGCATGCTGGGAATGGCATGAGGATGGCATGGCTCTGACAGAAGCTTGGAGGATGAAGTGGGCAACACTTTGTGCCTGGAGATTGGAGCTAGTAAATGGGGACTTGCGAGAGCAGCTCCTAGGTGCCAACCAATGGTTCCAGCTTATTGCTGGCAGCTCACTTTTAAACATTTAATCCTTAAAATATCTCCTTATCAGCAGATATCAAGTGAAGGGCACATTTTCTGCAAGGTTATTGTGAACAAGTATGACAGCACATAGGCAGGATAGGAATAGAATGCTTGAGGGAAAGGGAAGCTGAAAGTTTGCAGACCTTGAAAAGCAGAGGTGGAGTTTGCAGCAGCAGATGTTGCCTACTTAACGGTTGTGCCTAAGGCCTACACTTGTACTTGGCTCTGGTCTGTTTCTCAAAATATGCTGGGTAAATATTCCAGCGCCCAGAGGCTGATTTTCATTGGATTTGGCTCTTCCTGCACTGTGATGATTCAGCAGCGAAGAGAGTGAGCTTCAGATGACACAATACTGCAGGAGAGCTGGGCTCTGATCTGACAGCTGGTGCTGGAGTAGGGCGACAGCACCCGCACTTTCACAACTGGGAAAGACCTCTCCATCCCTCACAATAACATGGGCATTCAAAGAAAGAGTTTCAACATTTTGCTTCTTAGCAAATCATATTTAGACTAAAATCTGACTGTCATTGCTGCAGTAATAAAATTGAGTGGAGACTGGAAAAGCTATGAATTCAATCACATTAGACCTCCACAAATGAGTCAAGTATGTCCAACCCTCCTGTTGTCAAATGTCTACCCTAAGGAGGGCAAGTGCCCTTCCAAACACCAGAGTGTGTCTCATGGGCCTTTGCCCCCAGCTTTACCCCAGCAAAGAGCAAACACAGTAAGAGTAGAGTGATTCCAATTCCTGCTTCACCAGTAGGTGGCAAACCATTTAAACTGGCTTCTGTCTTAAAAAAAGAAAAATGGTGTTTCTATATTTAGAGCTTGTCCTAAAGATTTGGAATTTACAAGAGTGTTCTCTTTGTGCTCCTGTAAATCCTTTTTAGAAGCTTAGGTGGTCATTAGACTTCAGGCTATACATATTTTTTTAAAGCTCACCTTTACTCTAAAATGAAATGACTTCTTTCAGAGGAACAAGCCATGTTTAGGTGAGTTTCCTTCCTCCAGCTACTGTTTTTGACTACATAAAGTGAAATGAACAGGGGTGCAAAGTAAAATCAGAATTTTAGTGATATTTCATCATCCAAACACTAAATATGTACATATGTGATTAGTAGTGTTTGTGCTACTTGATTAGCATGCTAGATAAGAAACAGTAAAATGTCTAATGATATGATTTAAAAATAGTAATTAGAATAAGTAACGTTTTAAACTGTCTGCAATACTACCATGCTAGTAATTTAACTGTGATTTATGTTGAGATAAAAAACCCAGATACTGCTAATACTATTATAATTGGGTGTCTATATAATTGAAGAGAATGTTAAATTCTAGTGAAATAAGTGGGATTTCACTTTTTTTGCTTAGAAGTTCATGGTGCTTTCACTCACCTACCCATTTGGGTATGTGGACCTTAGATCAGGAATAAAAATTATCTGGTCATTATAAATTAAATCATTCATGTCAAGAAAGTTCATCGTGCATTTATATTGACTAAATTAATCTGACAATTACTAAACCCCATTATCTTTTCTGCAATTTCAAAGATTTGGAAAACAATGAAAGAGAATGAAGCTTTCTGTGGAATTTTAAAACCATACAAGATGATTGAAAGTCTTTTTAATTTTAGTTCTGCCTCTATGGAGTCAAGAATATGCACAATATGCAAATATATTCAAGTAGTTTTTGAATTACCATATTGACCCAGGAGCATTGGCACTGGAAACAAAATTAAAATAAAAATCAGATCATAGTGTTTTAAAACCATTAAGAATGAGGATTTTGGCCTGCTGCCTAGAGGTCAGGGTACACCTCTTACAAATGTGTCGATGACACAGAGTTATACCTATGCTCTTATCGACTGTTGCTTGCCTAGCAAAGTCTTTTTCCTCTGGAGAGAAATTCAAAGCCAACACACCTGTGAAAAGATCCAAGGTACAGTTTTCTCGAGGTAATGAAGTCCATTCCATCTTATTATGCTTAAGCAAATCTCTAAAGACAAAACATACATTTTAATTGCATTTGAAATAGAGCTTATGATTTCTGTTGAAATAGATACCTTAGTTTAGGAAATAATTTCATGTAGAGTGACTCCGTCAACTCCGTGAATGGTCACCTTGTCTCAGGAATTCTGCTAGGGGTGAAGGCATAAGGAAAACACCTTGTCCTGGCCTCACTACTTGGTAAAACTTCTTTGTAATTGAGGTTTACCTGAGCTCATCATCCTTCTAAAGTTCTTTAAATTTCAGTAGCAACACTGTGCCCATGATGAAGGAAAACGTGGAACCAGAGCTCTAGAAGCTTTTATTTCTCCAAGGAAGAGATGAGACATGAAGAGGAAGCTTTCTTGTATTCCAAAATCCTAGGAAGAAGGCAAAGCTACTTTTTCCTAAGGCCCCAGTGATAACAGACAGCTGAGAAGACACCCCTGGCATCCCCTTGTTTGACAGGGGATTTGGGGAAGGGAAACAAGTACCACAAGACATCCTAGGAGAACAAGTAGAACAAGCATGAATGTAGAAAAATGGCTGGCCTGCCCTCCCTCCGCATGGGGCAGTGGGTTTCTCCTGCAAGTTTGTGAAAGAACCACACTTTCCACCCAGGCAGGAAGTGCTAGGCTGCCCTGCTCACACAACCACAAGAGAGAAACACAGGAGTTGTGCTGAGGTGAGGAAGGCACGGAAACCCGGACCTGGGCTTCAGAAGCTTGTTTCCTAAACTCATTGCAGGACGGAGATGTTTTGGGGGACATCAGGGTCACAGGAAAGCAGATGCATAAGCCCTTTTTCAGGAACACTTCTCTTGTGTAACCACAGTGCACCTTGACTGAAGATGTTAAATATGGGAGGCCAGAAATAGACTCTTCACAAAAGCGCTGAAACCATAGAATTGACAGTTGTGCAACAGACCATGAAAGACTAAAAACGGCCTGTGAATGTGTCTTCCCTCGTCCTACTCCGAGGGTGTTTGGTTCATCGTGGGTCAGGCCTCAGCCACTTTCTTTTCCATAACACAAATCATCACCCTCCCAAGGTCTGTCTCCAATGAAATGGCTTGCTGGCGACATCTCCACAGGGGAAATCTCTTGGCCCCAGCAGTCTCTCAGCCGATGGTCAAGAAACCAGTTCTCCAGAACCTTACAGAATATTGCAAAAGTGCTTGAGAAAGGTGTTCATAGATTCAGAGAGTGTCAAAGCCCTATGGCAGGGGAAACCTTGGCGTCAGAATTACCTGGAGAATTCATAAGGCGGTGAGAGTTGGGAGCTGCGGAGGAAAACAGGAAACCTAACATATTGCAAACTTTGTCTGCTTGATTCTCTGAGTTCCAAGTGGCAAGAAGACAAGGAGTCTGCTATATAATGTCAAGATACACAGACAGGCTCACATATAAGCACATGCACGTGCGCACACACACACACACACACACACACACACGCTTATTTTTTTCTTAAAACATAAGGAAATTCCAGTTAGAAAAAGTCAAAAACTTGCAGAAAAGAAAAAATGCAGTATGTTACATACTGCCTTGCAAAGAAGAAACATCTATTTTAAGATCTTGAATTTGCATTAACAGAAGGCAGAGGGGGAGGAAATGCAGCAGCAGATAAGAAAGCCGTCGGGTGCTTCACAGCCCCTGTGGTCCTCACTTCCAGATCTCTCCTCTTCCATGTGTCAGGGCACACATAACGTCTGCAGAGAAACTGGCGGACAGGTGGGGCCTAGAAATGGGGGCTGTAGAATTTGCCTAGAAGCTGCATGCTCCTGATACAAATATTTTATTTAGATTCCCCATCTCAAATTGTCCGCATTCAAATCTCCTGCAAACAAGTCTCAAGGCTGGAAGGGATTTTCACTCAGGGTTTTCTGGATCATACTCTTGAGAGGCTCCACTATAAGGAAGAGGGAAGGTAGTGGTGGGCAGAGAGAAAGTCAGAAGCCCCAACGAGTTGCAGTGGGGGCCTCAGTCACTTTGCTCTGGGGCTGGCAGAGTCCTCTCCCTTGTCCCAGCTGAGACGAGAGTGCCAGGCCTTCTGGTTCCTACACCGATGAGGGAGAAAGGATCACACTGCATTCGTGAGTCATCCCTGCAGATGGGGACATAAACTTGGTCAGGGTTGACTCTTGAGGCCAAAGGAAATTTCTAGGTAGGACTCCTGTTGTGACAGTCAGCAGCTGAAATTCTTGACAGCTAGGGTTGGAGAGGTTTCCCTGAAGAAAGGGTCTGGTTGGTACTCCATGATAGCAACTCTGCAGATCAATAAAAATGTTGGTGATTACAGAGGCTGAAATGTGTCCAGTACTTGAGGTTGCTATAACAGGCACTGCAGGTTGGGAGTTTGTTTCTCATGTTCTCATGTTTTTGGAGGTTGGAAAATCCAAGATCAGAGTCGCAACATGATAGGGTTCTAGAAGGAACTCTTCCAGGTGGCTGACTTCTTGCTGTGTGCTCACATATGAGAGAGAGAGAGGGAGAGAGAGAGAAAGAGAGAGAGGGAGAGAGACTGAGATCAAGTCCTCCCCCTTTCTCTCCCATACAAGAGGGATCTACTTTTGTCCTCTCAAAAGCTCCCATCACATATTACCAAATCCTATCACTTTAGGGGTTGGGATTTGATCATATGAACTTTGGGGCACATGACAAAGTTCCAGCTCCATCTTCTCGCTCCCTCGGATTCTCAGACAGGGACCTCCAGTGAGCCATCTGGAAGCAGTGTGTTGTGCCTGGTTTCACCTGAGAGCAGCTCTCTGGGCTCCACCATCGTCACTTTCCAGGAGCCACTCCCACTGGCCCCTGACTGAGCTTTCCCAGTCCTGGACACCATCGCTTAGCAACACTGTGATGTTCTATCTCTCGCTCCAGCTGAGCCGTTCTGTCTTATGTCAGAAGGATGTTTATTAGAAATCTGCTACATGCACCTAGGTTTCAGGTGAGAGCCAAAAGATGCAGCACAAGGCCACACAGCGAGGATTGATGCTAGCCAGGCACAGTGATGCACACCTATGATCCCAGATACTCAGGAGGCTGAGGCAAGAGGATTGTAATTTTGAGAAGAGCCTAGGCAACTTAACAAGATTACATCTCAAAAAATAGCATAATAAAAAGCGCTGGTAGAGCAATCCTAGATTTAACCACTAGTACACACACACACACACACACACATATATGAATTAATGTTTGCAGAAAATGAATAGAGGAGAGAAATCAGGAAAGGGTCTTAAGGTGGGATGAGAGATTAGACCTTTTATAAGCTCCAAGTATCTGAGAAGCTGGAGAGTGGAAGCAGTACAAATAAGACCCATGGAGGTTACAAGTCCTATCGCCTCCTTCTCTATTCCTTTAGCACAGCTTTGTGCTTTATGCCCTCAAAGGGCGATGTTTGAAACACTGTTATCTTCATGGTATAAATCAGCTAATTCTTGATTACTTGTGAGTCACCTACAGTTAGCATGACCCAAATCCTGTTGGCCTGGAACAATCCCTTTTTAGCCTGGATTAATAATTAAAACTCCATTCTTTCTCTCTCAAAAGAAACCTGGCTTGCTTAGTGTGATTACTGAGCTGTGGGCAGATGGTATGCTTCTATACATGTGCTTTCAAGTCCTGCAGCTTCCTTACTCTGCTTTTTTGGTCACACCTATGTTTAGGTCATAGAGGCTTCTCTAAGGACCCCTCTCCTGCTTGGACACAAGCCGGCTATGTGCCCAGCCATTCTCGCACACTTCTCTGAGTTTTGCTTAATGAAATATGGGTAGAAATATGATCATAATTTTTAGGACTTGCCCAGAAAATCTGCTGTAGCATAAGCCCCACTATCTTCAAATAAAAAGAATGCTGAAGAAATGGAGAAAGCAGGAGCCACAAGATAGAAGGAGCCTGGGTCTGTAGATGCCTTCCTGATACCGACAAAACCACCTTGAATTAAAGTGAGCTAGAAATAAGCTGCTATCATTTTAAGTCATTGACATTTGGAGTTCATTGATATAACAATTAGACTGCATGACTCATAAACAGCTCCCACATCTACAACTGTAATCTTGGACTGGCTTTCCTAGAGCGGAGCCTTAGCAGGGATTCAGACACACATGGTTCCTTAAGGGAAAGTTCTCTATGGAAGAGAAATGAGGAAATAGGACAATAAGGGGAGGACCTGAGGAAAGATGTAGCCTCCATTGGAGTCTAGACTTCTCTTGACCCATAGACTTAGCTACTCCTCCTAGAGGTATAGGAGTGCCTGCCTACCTCTAACAATCAATCATTGGCTATGAGATATCTGTCCAGGAGATGGGAGGACAAGAAGAAATAAATGGTTCTGAGTGATGAGATAACTCTTTGGCTTGAACTAAGGGGTGGGGAGAAAAACTGAGATGCTAGCAGTGGGTACATATAGCACTTGAGGAAGGTGTGCCTGGTTGACAGAGGATGTCTGGGAAGAGTACTACTACTTCTCATTCATCTGCCTTTAAAAACATATTTCTAAACCTATATCAATGTGGCCACAATTTCTGACTTGTCTCCAAACACTAAGTATTGGGACTGAGAATTATGAAAGCTTAAGGAGATTGGGAAGGGAAAAATGTTCAAATAGAGGTACCTAGAACTTACTTCTTCATCCACATAGAAACTGAATAATAAGTAAATAGCTATATTTATGGGTCAGTGGCATTGGGACCTGTGAGAGAGAGATGGGATCCTTGTAAGACACAGAGACCTCAGATAGTGGTAGGGAGAGAAGAATACAGCACACTAGCAGCCAAGACCCCAGCTCCCTAACCAGGAGAAACTCCTCACAGTAAGGGGAGTGACTGAGCAAAAGCACCCCAGTGGGCACTATCATGGATATTACCAGCTGTGTTGCAGAGACCAGCAACCCTAGTGATGGTAAGGACAGGCATATGGAGTCCACTTCCGGAGCTTCCCAGCATCTGTACTCCAGCGAAGACACTTGTATTTTCTTCCTATCAACCTCCATAGCCCAGGATGCTTCAACATGAGCAGCACTTAGAAGGCAGAGCTGAGCTCTTTCCAGGATGCCACTCTAATTGGTTCAAGTCTCATGGTCAGCTCAAATTATCTACATAATTGGCCCAAGCTACCTGGACCAAACTATGTAGTAGACTGACCTTCTGTTGTAAATAGCCAAGGCCACCATGCTGACTGGACTGAGATGCTGAGCTGGCCCCAGCCATGGCTGAGCCCTGGTTTGTTTTGCATACTTTGTGTCCTCTTCTGCTACAGATGGATCCTTGTCATCTGAGCCACTGTTGGGCCCCAGGATGAGATGCCACTGCCGGGGAAATGTCTACCATGCTCTGTGGTTTTGGTGCTGCCACTTCCATTGCTGTGATAGTCATAAAGTGGCTACTACATCCCTATTGCTGTGTGTACTGCACCCAACTAGGCCATTGGAGCACCCTGCATCCCACATGGATCCTGGAGATAGAGCGGCTTCACAACACTGCCACTATGCACACTGCTCCCAAATCACTGAGTCTGGGCAACAAAGCCATAGAGACACCATGGTAAGGCATGTAACTCAAACCAAGTCCAAATAACTTACCAAACTGACATCTCAATGGATATATTTAGAAAGCCATTTATATTGAAAACCACCTTATAAAAGCAGTAGAGACAAGTGGTTCAACCAATGGATAAATCTCAATATAGGCTTACAAGAAATAGGAGAAAGTCAGGTAAAAGATGTCCTCAAAGAGCACATTGACTTTCTGGCAATAGACTTCAAAGCAAAGGCCATTGCTGAAATGCCTGAAGAAGAATTCAAAGGGCTGATCATAAGGAAATGAAATAACATTTAAGAGAACGCAGACAATTCAATGAAGTCAGGAAAAGAATTTGTAATAGAAATAATAAACTCAGCACAAAGATATCTAGAAAAAGAAAGACAATATTGGAAATGAGGGGCTCAATAAGTCAAATAAAAATATGACTAAAATTCTCAACCATGGAGTAAGTCACTTGAAGGAATAAGTATCTGAATTCGAAGACATATCTTTTGACATGTCCCAATCAGACAGATGACAGAAATAAATAAAAGATAAATAAATAAAGAAAGAAATAAAATATTAAAAAGAATGAAGAGACCTTCTAGAAATTTGGGTCATCATTTAACATTTAATAAAGAAATGGAAAGAAGGTAATCACTGTCACATTTTTTAAAGATTTAACTTTCTATGGAAAAAAGAAGAACTTGAAGAAAAGAGGAAAAACAAAGAAAATATATACAGGGAAATAACCGATGAAACTTTCTTAATCTCAAAAAAGATATGGACACCAAGATACAGGAGACCTCTAACCAAAAACAGATACAACTGGAAAAATCCTCACATGGTATATTATAGATAAATTTTTTAAAAATATGAGACAAAAAGTATATTCAAATGCTGCAGGAGAATGGAGTTAAGTCACATTTAAGGTATATCCTTATTTGACTAATATCAGATTTCTCAGCAAGAACTGTACAGGTTTGGAGAAAATGAAATGGCACATAAATCCTGAGAGAAAGTAATTGCCTACCAAGAATACCGCGTGTACAGCAAAGCTATCCTTCAGCAATGAGGAAGACCAGAGACTGTGAAACTGTTTGTGGCAAGTACAGTGGAATGTCTCAAGATATGAGTGTAGGCAACGATGCTTTGTGCACAACCCCAAAAGAATAGGAAGCAAAAGCAAAAAGAGACAAATGTGATAACAATGAATGAAGAATCTTTTACACAGTAAATGAAACAATCAGCAAATTAAGGAATGGAAGAAAATATTTGCTAACTACCTATTGGACAAAGGATTATTTTTCATGTAAAATGAACCAAAAATTTTTTAACAGAAAAACGAGTAATCCAGCTTAAAAATGAGCAAATGAGGGCCTATGGGTATAGCATGGTGGTAAAGTACTTGCCTTGTGTATATGAGATCCTGGATTTGGCTCCCAGTACTTCAAAACAAAATAACAAGAAAAAAAGAACAAATGATCTGAATAGACATTTTTCAAAAATAAAAATACAAATTTTCAACAAATACATGAAAAAATGCTCCATATAATTAGCCACCAGGGAAATGCCAGATAGTGGTATTGCAATGCAATATCAACTTATCCCAGTTAGAATGGCTATTACCTGAGAAACATAAAATAATTAATGCTAGTGTGGATGTGGTGGAAACAGGATTTTTATACCCCACATGGCAGTAATGTAAATTAGTATAGCCTTGTAGAAAATAGTATGGATGTCCCTCAAAAAACTAAAAACAGATCCACCATATGATCCAGCTATCCCGTTTCTTGGTATACGTAAATAAATAAAAGAAAATCAGGGCTGGGGATATAGCTCAGCAGCACAGCCCTTATCTGGCATATGCAGGGTTGTGTGTTTGATTCCAGCTACAAAAAAGATAAATGAATAAAAATGAAAAAAAGAAAACCAGCAATGCCAAAGAGGTACTTCCACACACTTGTACCACTATTCTCAAAAGTAGAGATATAGAACCAAATGAGGGTGCTAATGATGGATAAACAAAATATGGTATATTATGTATTTATAGTAGATTATTTTGCATAATGAAATTCTGTCCATTGTAGTAAAATGGATGGGACTGAAGGATATTAAAGCTGAAGCAAGCCAAACACAGGAAGAAAATTCATGTTCTCTCTCATATGTGGGAGGTTAAAAACAAAGCTAACTTGAAGGCAGAAAAGTGATTACTGGAGATTGGGAAGAGGATGTGGAACAAGGAAAGTTGGATAATGACAGTAAAACACAGAAAAATGTAAGTTTGGTGTCCCGCAGCTAGAAGGCTGACTGGAGTTCATGGTAGCCTACTGTATATTTTATTATGATCCAGAAGAGAGAGCTCAAAGGCTCCAAACATACAGGAATGATAAGGTGAGGGAGTGCTAATGCCCCTGATTTGCTCAGAGCACACTGGACACATGCCTTGAGATAGCACCCTGGATGCCTTTGATGTGTACACTGAATATGTGTTTATCAAAAACATATACAACTAAAATGATTCTGGTTACCTTAGGAGAAGAGGTCTTCCTGAGCAGAGGGGATTGCAATGGTTTGAGTATGGCTTATCCGCTCTGAAACTCAGTGAGATTTGATCGCCATTGTGCAATGTTGGGAGGTAGGGCTTTTAAACAACTACTGGGTCATCTAGAGGGATTATTTCCTTTTTCACAAGACTTGGTGAGTTTTGTGGTAGTGAGTGAGATTTGCTCTCCTGGGACTACATTAGCTACAGCAGGAGCAAGTTGTTAAGAAACAAGGCTGCCCCTCATGTTTTGTTTTTCTGCATGCTCTTGCTTGTTTTGGCTTCTTGTGATGGTGAAGTGATTGTGTTAATTTGAGAAGTTTAACTAAATCAGCTCAGCAATTCCATACTCTCGGGTGTGGAAGACGCATCCTAGGGCAGCTCATCCTCTGGATGGTGTATAGGGTAAATGATGAAGGACAGATCTGCTCCTGCTTCTTTGGAGGAGCTCCAATCTTCACCTTCAATTTGGCTTTTGGTGCAGATCTTCAGCCTTGTGGCACAGATTCTTCAGTCTTCCACTGCAGACCCATCAGCCTCCTGATACAGACTTGAAAAGGACAGTGCAGAGGGTTTGAGATTTTGGACTGAATCCTTTGGTCTCCACTGTGCAGACAGCCTCTACACTCCTCTTCATCCAACTCTGGCTGTGGGTGACCATCAGAAGCCAATCTTGTAAATTCCTATGCATTTGTATATCTAGTGTTGTATCTATCTCTCTGGTAAAACACTGACTGATGCACTTCTCTGCCAAGTCGTGATGTAGCACAGGTGCTTGCCAAATAAAGTTGCCCAGTTCTGAGCTGGAACTTCGAGAAGTATGAGCTTAATAAACTTTCTTTCTTTATATAAATTACCCAGTTTATGGTTTTTGTTATGGCAACAAAAACAGACTAAGACACAGAAGTTATTACCTAGAGAGATTTTATTATCAAATAACCCCAAGAACTGTTGACAATCCTGGAAAATCTAGTTTGCAAAAACGGTAGGAATCAAGTAAAACTTGGCAGAAGAAAAACAACCAAGTTCAAAACATACAAAATAGAATGCAATTGCCAAACTATCAGCTTGGGACATACTATGGTTATTATCTGCAACACTGTGCTTTTTAAATATAAGTGGAAAATTCTTTGTACAATATTCTATTCATTTGAATTTTTGACTTAAGAAGAGATAGTTCCACTCTTAGGGGTAAAACGGAACATAACAATTCCAGAAGCTAGCTGAGGGCATGTTCGTTTACTAGAGGTGTCTACTGTTCAAAAGTCTTCGACAGTCAAAGACATAAAGTTACAGTGGTGGAAGGGCAGACTCAGGTGGTCAAGTGTATGAACAGTTCTTGGTGAGGAGATTAGGTTGTGAGGTCACTGACTGCATGGATGAGTTAGCTCATTGACAGGTTCATGGTTTACTAGGAGCTGTGGCCTAGTTAGATGAAGTGTGTCATGGAGGAATGACTTTTGAGAGTTACGTAGGCTCCCTGGCCCCTTACTCTTGAACTTTCCCCTCACCTCTTTTTCTCTGTCACTCCGAAGTGAGCAGCTTCACTTCACCATGCCCTTGTGTCACAATGGTCCTGGCTTGAATTCAGTCAGCCAAGTATTTTGGTCCCAGAAACAGGAAAACTGGATAATATATTTCCGGTCTATCGTGGTTGGATATAGCAATCATGTGGAACAGAAATAAGCTATCCTAGTAAAGGTCATTTTGAAATAGGTCCCAGCTAAGCTGGTTGCCTAGCACAGAGAAATAAATGCTCCAAGACAGGACCAGAAGATTCACCTAGCTCAACCTAGCCAACATGCAGAATCAAGATCAGTGGAGACCAAAGGATTCAGTCCAAAATTGTTTTAAATTGTTTCAGCAAAGTGCTTTGCTGAGCTACAAAAGCCATTAGAGACTGAATTAGCTTTCAGAAGCAGGATGGGGCAGACAATACAGACAACCGAAGCCGGACTACTCCCATGTGTCTTCCCAGAGTCTTTTTCTCCTGGTTAATATTCCTTCTACACCAAGGGTGGAGAGGACCACTAATTATCTGACCACTGCCATTCCTAAGACAAGTTATTAATACCCAGTGCATGCCTGCTTCCGACTCCAAAAACTTTAAGACAGGAAGAAGGGCAAAGAAAGGCCTCAGCACTCACCAACTCACTGACTGTATAATTAAAATAGAAAGCTATCATTTGGAGCCAGGGATGAAGCTTAAACATAAACTGTCATAAAAATAATTACAACCCAGACTTTTAAATTAAAAGTTGTCTTTTCATAATTAGTTACCATTTGCTATTGTTTTAAATAGACTTGTTAACCTTTGACTCTTTGCTCACGTAGTCCTCTCTGAACCAAATTTTTATTATGCCTAGTGGGAAGTGAAAAAGTTACCTAATTCATTAAGCGCCTCTTTTATGTAAGGTGGGTCTTGCATGAATGACAAAAGCAATAGGATAGTCCCTGTTATCAGTGATGTGACAACAGTGAAGGATTGCATTACTTGATTGTTGATTTTCCATTAATTCCTACAAGAAAAAAGATCTCTCAAAGAGTTGGTCTCTGAATGAATTGAAGATGAACAGATCTTCATCTCAAGATATAACGTGAAGGTCATAAAAGTCACAAGCAAAGCAGTGGATGGGGGTCTTCTAATATGTGAGAGATAATCAGACAATATTGTGAATGTTTAAAAGTTTTTTTAAAAAATTATTACAGTAAAAGACAAGGTTGCCATTAATTTCCCTTAAAATACTTTCCTTTGCTTCAAACATACTCATCCCATTGCTATTGCCACCTTCTGAAGCAGTTCTGCAAGTCTTCTTTTATGAACGTCTTTAGTTGCACTGTCCTGCCTACCTTCATGTCTCAAACTGATTCAAAACATTTACCTTTCATGATTACTTTGACTTTGATGAAGAGCCAGAATTTGTCCAACTCTAGATTTGTGAATTAAGTTGCTGAGGACACAATGCAATGTTTTAACGAGCCTGCCATTCTGTTGGATAGGGCTTGGCAAAAGGATTCTTGATAAGCAAGCCCAGTTGTCTCCAGCCATAAAAGCATCTGTGGGTTGTTGCTATGGTTGTTCTATCATAGATGTCCTCATGACCTCTATGGGGCCATTCATTTTTACCTGTGTGTAATATTTCAAACATGTAATGTGTTTGTTTGGCACTGCACACCAGTGCAGCTTTGAGAAGGTGCTTAATTTAGGCTGTTTCAGTCAAAGGTAAAAGAATTGATTTGGGGCAATGGACAAATGTTCCTTCCTCCGTGAGAGAATGGAAGCACCAGGAGGGACTTCTCCAGCAACTCCCAGAATATCTTCCACCTATTTGCTGCCTGTCTTCCTTCTTGTTCAAATAGATGGAAGATCAGTGATCCAAGAAAGTTGCATCCTTTTCTCTCTATACAAAATTTGCCCTTTTTCTACACAATGCGATCATTCCAGGAGCTCCACCCCCTCCTAGAACAGCAACATATTTGGTTGTTCTAATGGGTTTTGTGATGTTGCTTTTCCGTCTATAAAGAAAGGATCTCCTATATGTCCCTGTCAATCTCTAGAAAACAAACAAGAAGGCTCTCCATTCATAGAACACCTTGAAAGAGCGATCTGAGTTTGCTTTCATCAATTTCTCCTACCCCATTCTGTGTTGAACTCGCTCTGAAAAAGTTTTCTCTCATCAACCCGAATACTCTGTTCTCACAACATCATCAATGGTGTCCATGTTGCTCTAGGGAACAATTATCCTTGTTTATCTCACTGGAACTGTCAGCATCGGACAAAGTTGGAAATCCCTTTTCTGTTAAAATACTTCTTTCCTTGCTTTTTATCACATTATACTCACATCTTTATTTTATGTATTCTTGCCATTTATTGTAAGTCTCTATTGCTAGGTCCTTACCTTCCTCTTGGATATTGTAAACAGTGTTCTAGGGTTCAGGCTTTGGTTTTTGTTACCCTTCTATCTAAATTTGGTGAGCTCCTTTGGTCTCATGGCCTTAAATAACTTCAGACATACATGCAAGCCTACAAAATTGCCATGGTTTCCAAATTTATGTCCTCAGTCTTGCCCTTTTCTCTACTCGTTTCACTTTTTTGATGGCCTGGTTGACCTTTCCACGTGCATAAATAACAGACACCTTAAAAACTAATAGTTCTCC
>RJWM01033794.1:0-20274 GCA_004363535.1 Dasyprocta punctata
GGACAGGAGGTTGGAGCTGAATGCCCACCGGCCCGGACGGGGCAAGCAAGACGCATGGCTCTTAGTGAAGCTGCTGCAGCCTGCCCTCCGCTCCCAGCCGGCCACCGTGAATCGGTGAAAAGCCAGGCATGGCGGTGCACACCTGTGACCCTAGCACTCTGGGAGGCTTGAGGCAGGAGGCTCACCAAGTTCAAGGCCAGCTTGTGCCACTTGGCGAGACCATCTCAAATATTAAATAAAAACCAGGCATGGTGGCACACATCTGCAATCCCAAAACTCAAGAGGCTGTGACAGGAGGACTGCTACAAGTTTGAGGCCAGCCTCAGCTACATCGCAAGACCCTGTCTCAAAAAAAAGAAAAAAAAAAAAAAGGAAAGGACCAGGAGTTTGACTCAGTGGCTTAAGTGCCTGCCAGGCAGGCACGAGGTTGTGAGTTCGAGCCCCAGTGCAGAAAAAAAAAAAAAAAGGTATTTGTAGGGCTGGGAGTTTGGTTCAGTGGCTTAAGGGCCTGCTTGGCAGGCACCAGGCTGTGAGTTCAGTCCCCAGTGCTGACAACAACAAAAAAATAGATGTCTTTGCCATGGTGGTGCATGCCTTTAATCCCAGCACTTGGGAAGCTGAGGTAGGTGGAGCACTGTGAGTTCAAGGCCGGCTTGGGCTACAGCGCGAGTGCAAGGCCGGCCTGAGCTACACAGTGCGACCCTGCCTCAAAAAACCAGGACTGGGCGTTTGGCTCAGTGCCTTAAGCGCCTGCCCTGGCAGGCGCGAGGTTGTGAGTTCAATCCCCGGTGCTGCAAAAAAAAAAAAAATAACAATAATAATAATAATAATAAAGCTGGGGATGTCGCTCAGCACAAAGACCCGGGGTTAAACCCTCAGTACAAAAAAACAAATTTCAGCATCTGCCACGTTAGGTCCTGGGACTAGAGAGGCAGAAGCTGGGGTCTCAGCCCAGCTGGCAGAGTCGGTCACACGGCCCAGACGCTGGGGCGGGGACAGCTGAGGCCCTGGCCCCCAGGATGAGCAGCAGGCTCTGGGCGGGCAGGCACAGACCAGGGCCAGGGTTTGGGCCACCCTGCTGGGGTGCACAGGGAAAGGGTCGGCTGCTCTGCCCCGGCTGGGTCTCTCACGCTCGTCCCTGGACTCAGACAGGAAGTCACCATGTACAAAAGCCCTGGGGAGTCACCGGGCGGTGTGGGCTGAAGCTCTCAATGCCCCCGCTGTTACCCAGGACCCACCCCTTGGTCCCCTGCTCTAAGCTGCTCCCCTGGGAGACTCCCGACCCCAAAAGGTCTGAGGGACAGTGAGGGAGAGCCGAGCCTGGGTCTGTCGGTCTGGCCAGGTCATCCCCTGCTCAAGAACCCCACACAGGACAACTCTGGGGCCCACCCTGCTCTGCTCTCCACCCTCCATGCTATCCTTTTTCTAGAGCTCCTCTGCACCTCAGGCTCCCCAGGGCCTTTGCACACCCTGGCCCCACACCCCAACTCTTGAGACGCTTCCTGTGGTCTGATCTGACAGTGGCTCCCTTTGGCTGCCCTCCCAGGCGGTCGCTACCTGGTCACTCTGGGCTCCTGCCCTTTCTCTAGCTGGCACATTTCTCCCCCGCACCACCCCGCTCCTGCCTGGCGGCCTCCACACGACAATGCCCTTTGTGAGGGCGGAGAACCAGTTGCACCCCCAAATGGTATCCAGATTGCCAGTTCGGTGGGCACAGGGCAGGAGCCGCTCTCGGCCCACACTGGAAGGCACAGTGGGGACCCATGGGGCGGGGGGCCCCAGCCTCACCCCTGCAGCTTTCTGCAGAGCACTGGCTGGACACCAGGCTCTGTCACATCCACCTCACAAACTCTCAGCTACCTGCAAGGCAGGGAACTGCTGTCGGCCCCCCAGGGTCAGGCCTGCTTGTAGGGGAGCGATTTAGCAACCCAAAAAGCACACAAAGCCATTCCAGCACCAGAAAGTCTGCCAACCACCGCACTGGAGCGTGTGTGAGCTCAAGGCGGCATCACAGCACTGCCGCACAGCAGGGCAGGGCGAGAAGCCACTTGACACCCCGCGGGAGAAAGGACTGTCGTCACGGGACAGCTGGCTCTGGGAGCTGGTGCCTCGTTTTGGAAAGGATGGCCGCAGTCCCATTTGTTACCTGATGCAGAGTTCACAAACAAAAACGTCCGTGACCTAAGGGACCACTGTGAGCCCGCGACCGCGCGCAGTGCGCTCCCCTCCATATGAAAAGGGGCTGCAAGTGCACAACGCACTTGTTCATGTTTCTACCATAATAAACTGTTAAGTGGGCATGGTACTGCATACCTGTGAGCCCAGCATTTGAGAGGCTGAGGCAGGAGGATCTCTGCGAGTTCAAGGTTAGCCTGAGCAACACAAGGAGACCTTGTCTCAAAAAACAAAACAAAAAAAGAAAAGAAACTGTTACAATGGCTACCTCTTGAGATGCAAAATGGAGACACTGTGACAGTGTGAATCATTTTTACTATGGGTTATTTCAAACTTCTATGTCCAAGCTACTTGATTTTTTAGTGTTCATTTAACTATTTTTGAAACAGATAATTCCCTTTCTTTCTTTTTCTTTCTCTTTGGTGGTGATTGAACCCAATGCCCCCTGCATGCCAGACAGATCTCTAGCACTGAGCCACATCCTCATCCACTGTGACTGACATCTTAAAAAGAGTCCCAGCCAAGTCAGGCGTGGTGGCACGCGCCTGTAATCCCAGCACTAGGGAAGCTGAGGCAGGAGGATCATTGTAAGTTCAAGACCAGCCTGGGCTACAAAGTGAGTTGAAGGCCAGCCTGAACTGCATAGTGAGACCCTCTCTCAAAAAACAGGGCCGGGGATTTAGCTCAGTGGCGTAAGCACCTGCTTGGCAGGCCTGAGGTTGTGAGTTCAATTCCTGGTACAAAAAAAAAAGTCAAGTGTCCTGGCCAGGCAGAGGGGCATGCCTGTAATACCAGACACTTGGGAGGATAAGGCAGGAAGATCACAAGTTCAGGCTTGGCCTCAGGAACTTAGTGACTTAGCATGACCCTCTCTCAAAAATAAAAAATCAAAAGCCGGGCGTGGTGGCACACGCCTTTAATCCCAGCACTCGGGAGGCTGAGGTAGGCGGAGCATTGTGAGTTCGAGGCCGGCTTGGGCTACAACGCGAGTGCAAGGCCAGCCTGAGCTACATAGTGCGACCCTGCCTCAAAAAACCAGGGCTGGGAGTTTGGCTCAGTGCCTTAAGCGACTGCCCTGGCAAGCGCGAGGTTGTGAGTTCAATCCCCGGTGCCGCAAAAAAAAAAATAAAATAAAAAAAAAATAAAAAATCAAGCCAGGTGTGGTGGCGCACACCTTTAATCCCAGCACTCGGGAGGCTGAGCTAGGCGGAGCGTTGTGAGTTCAAGGCTGGCTTAGGCTACAACGCAAGTGCAAGGCCGGCTTGAGCTACATAGTGCGGCCCTGCCTCAAAAAACTAGGGCCAGGAGTTTGGCTCAGTGGCTTAAGCACCTGTCTGGCAGGCGCGAGGCTGTGAGTTTGATCCCCAGTGCCATAAATAAATAAATAAATAAATAAAAAGGCTGGGATGTCACTCAGGTGTGCAGCTCAGAGAAGGAACACTTGCGTAGCACACACAGGAAGATGGGCAAAGAAGCCAGGCGTCACAGCTCGCCCTGAGACCACAGGTCAGCCAAGCACTCACAGCTCCGGACGATGTGGGCGGCACGGTGCAGCTCTAAGTGGCCTAGGAGGTCCAGCAGCTGCTGCACCGTGGCCTGCCGCATGCCCCACCACCACAGCAGCTCCCTTGTGACGCTCACGCCCTGCACTCGCTCCATGGCCTTGATCCTCCGCAGCTGGGTCAGGTCCGTGATCACGTAGGAGGCTGCAAGGCAAGCGGGAGACGATGAGAGGCTGGACTTTCCCGAGAGACTGTGCCGCCACCGTTGCTGGCCGTCACCCGCCCTGACTGCCTCTTCCTTTCCCTTTCACATATGCACACATGCTTGTGTGTATGTATGTATTTATGGTACTAAGGATTGAACAGAGGGTCTTCACACTGAGATAAATCCTCAGCCCTTTTTATTTTTTTATTTTGAGGCAGGATCTCACTAAATCACGAAGTTGCCAAGGTTGGGCTCAAACTTGCAATCCTCCTGCCTCAGCCTCCCAAAGCACTGTGATTATTGGTGTGTGCCACTACCCGAACCTTTTAATGCTTACTCTGTTGAACATTCGTGGGGACTTATACACGGGCAACAGAATATAAACATCAACCTGGATGCCACACAGGTCAAGAGTGAGATCACAGGACAAGAGGGTGCCTCCGTGCCACCTCCCATCGAGAGTGGGACCCAAGAGGCAGGAGTTATGGCTGTTTCGCCCACTGCAGCAGCCCAGCGCAGAGAACCCAGTCGAGCTCTGAGGCAGGCAGAGCCAGCACCAGGGCGAAGCAGGTGAGCACCTCCAGTGGACCACAGGACCCTGAGCGTCTCAGCCCTGGCCGACTGAGGCCCAGGCCTGGGAAGGAACGAGCAAACATGGGACCCACATACCAGCACCCTTGTGGGACTGTGACAAGGATCCCAAGCACCCCTGGGAGCCAGGCACAGGAACACCCGCCTATGAGCCCCACTACTCAGGAGACCAAGGCAGGAAAATCACAAGTTCAAGGCCAGCCTGAGCAGCTCTAAGACTCCACCTCAGAGTAAACTAAAAAGGGCAGGGATGCAGCTCAGTGACAGAGTGCGTGCCCAGCACATGGGAGGCTCGGGTTCAACCCCTGGTACCACCAAAAAGGCACGGAAGAGCCGCTGGGTACGAAAGGCCTTTGCCAGCTCCCAAGTACAGCGCAAATGTGCAGGAGGCTACTACCGGCAATGATAAAATCCGTGGCTCACTGCGCTTCACCGTTCACCATGAGATTAACACGGTGGTGCCTGGGTTCACAGACTGCGGTCTTCCCACAATTCCGGCCATAAACACACACACACACACACACACACACACACACACACACACTCACACACGAACTGCAACCTGTTCGGGCTGCAGCCGAGCTGCGTAGCACAGCACTCACCGAGCCTGTGTGAGGCCCTGGGTTCGGTCCCCAGGATCAGACACAGCGGGACACGGTGATGCATGCCCATAATTCCAGCTCTCTGGGAGGCTGAGGCAGACAGATCACAAATCCTAGTCCAGCCTGATTACTTAACGACTTAGCAAGACCCCGTCATCTCAAAATTAAAAACTGAAAAAGGGCTGGGGGTGTGGCTCAGCGTGAAGGTCTGGGTTCAACCTAGTACTACAAAAAAAAAGTTTTTTGCTAGGTAGATAAATAGATAGATAGATATAAATGGATGGACGAGTGGATGGATATAAAATAGCCAGTGTGGTACACGCCCATCCCAGCACTCAGGACACTGAGGCAGGAGGGTCTGTGAGTTCGAGGCCAGCCTGGGTTACACAGTGAGTTCAAGACCAGACTGAACTACAACACCAGATGCTGTCTGAAAAGAAAAATCTCTGGAGGTCACATTTCACCCAGCTATTCCCCTTCTGGGCATCTTCCCAAAAGAATGTAAAACATCCTACCACAACAATATATGCGCACCCATGTTTATAGCAGCACAATTTGTAATAGCCAGATCTTGGAAACAATGCAAATGCCGATCAACTGAGGAATGGACAAAAAAGATGTGGTTTTTTTTTTTTTTTTTTTTTTGCAGCACAGGGGATTGAACTCACAGCCTCGCGCCTGCTAGACAGGTGCTTAAGTTACTGAGCCAAACTCCCAGCCCTAGTGTTTTGAGGCAGGGTCATACTATGTAGCTCAGGTCGGCCTTGAGCTCTCGTTGTAGCCCAAGCAGGCCTCGAACTCACAATGCTCCACCTACCTCAGCCTCCCAAGTGCTGGGATTAAAGGCACGCGCCACCACGCCCAGCATGATGTGGTATTTTTATATGATGGAGTACTACAATCATAAGGAAAACTGGAAACTTGTATAGCTAAATGGATGCAACTTGAAACCATAGGCATTAGTGAAATAAACGAGACGCACAGGTGTAAACATCTTATTGCCTCCCTAGTATGAGAAGCTGAAAGGGTAAATAAGATCCAAAATGTACAATAGATATTGTAAAATGGGAAGAAGCTTCAAAAGGAAAGAGAAACTAGGATGAAGGAATGGAGAAAAGAAGGAAGGGAAAGTGAAAAAATATATATATAATACTATATATATAAAAGACAGTTAAGATAGTTATACTACTAATTTCTCTTAGTTCATTGAAAAGAAAGGTTTGTGCTAATATTGTTTGGGCAAGTAAATGCCGGTATCATGCACTCTGAGTAACTAATTTAAAGATAACAATATGCAGTGTATTAACCAGTGTTACTCTCTTATTATCCTGTTTTGAAATTTTTTTTTTTTTTTTTTTTTGCCTCTTTAAAAAAAAAATCCCTCCATTTCCAGACCACCGGAGGGTGTGGATGTTCGCCAGGGCACACACCTGTTCACCGAGTCACCAAGCACACGCGCACGGGAGGAGGCCAGCCCAGGGAGCTCACCAGCCGGGGCAGCCCCAGGCTGCTGCGGGCCGCGGGGATCCCCAGCAACGTCACATTGCACAACCCTCCACCCTCCGGGAGAGATGGAAAGTTCCAGAGTTGCAACCTCAGTCACCGGAAACCCCAGGCCGAACCCCAGCAAGTGGAGGTGAGGTCAGCAGCGCGAGGAGGGCACCCACCAGCCGCCCACCCCTCCCTGCCGCGCAGAGCCGCTGTGCGTCCCGAGTACCACCCGCCCAGGAGGCGGAGGAGGCCACAGGAAGCCGCCCGGGACCCGGCAGAAGCAGGACATGAACTCGGCAGGCCCCTGAGGGGCACAGGGAGGCGACACAGCTGAGGTGGAAGTCTGGCCATGGGCTTCACCGCAGCCCGACACGGGTCAGGGCAGCGACGGGGCTGAGTCACGGCCAAGAGGCAAGCCAGGCCTGGGCACTGCGGGGCATTTGGAAAGCAGAAGGAAAAGTTCTGTGACCATGCCACCAGGAAGACCCGAGAAAACCACCAGAGCCTCATCTCCCAGGGTTTCTCCTGTCGGTACAAAAGCATGTGCTATTGCTGTAGTCTGGGTCTCGCTTGCTGGCTTGTCTGTCTGGGGCAGGGTCTCACTATGTAGTTGGAGCTGGCCTCCAATTCACTGGGTAGCCCAGCTGGCCTGGAATCCATGATCCTCCTGCCTCAACCTTGAGTGCTGAAAGGACAGGTGTATACCACACCCAGCTCAATCAAATCTTGAATGTCCCCAGAGGCCCATGTGCTAAAGGCCCATCTCTCTTTGCGGGCAGTGGCAAAAGAAGCAGGACCTTGTGGAAGGTCTTTCCCTCGCTGAGGACCTCCCTTGAAGGGGACGGGGGACCCTGGTGCGGTTCTCTCCCATGGTGGCACCATGATGGGCACAGTTTTGCTCCCCTGTGCTCCTGCTCTGAGGTGCTGCTCTTCACAGGCCCAAGGCCATGGGGCCGGACGACCAGGGACTGAGGCTTCAGACACCATGAGCCACAGAACCCTGCTGTGGTAGCTGATCACTGGTGTCTGCTCCAGGAATGGAAAGCTAGCTCACATAAATCAGCAAGACAGGACAGGGGTGGTTCAGAAACCAGACCAGGGACTTCTGAGGCCTGGGTTCAAATCCCATCTCAGCCACTTACTTGCTATGCATTTGAAGAAGGCCCTTCACTGCTGCTTGCGCCTCAGTTTTCTCATCTATCAAACAACAACAGGAGCAGCACCTGTCTCAGAGGTGGCCATGAGGATCAAGTGAGGGTATGGGAGCATCGGGCAACATAAATGTCACTTCCAGCGTATGACACCTGGGGACTCTCATGTGGAGAGTGCCGCTACAGCAGGCCTTCTCAAGTTCTCCTGGCCACCCTGAGTGTCCTCCAGGGCAGAGGGACACAGCGTGCGGAAACGTCCCTTCTCCAGACCAGGCAGCTCCTCCTCAGGAGGTAAAGGGACCCTCGGGACCTCTGCGACCCCACTTCCCAAGCCTTCCAGCGCCCCAAGGGAGGCACCACAGAAAAGGCAGAGGCAGGCCCGAGAGGGTGGTCCCAGCTGAGCACACATGAGGAGAGCACATGCGGGCCCGGAGGAGCCCCAGGGGAGCCCCGGAGACCCCCGAACCAGGCACACACCCAGGCCCGCAACAGCCACAGGCACCAGGAACTAACCGCGCAGCAGCTGGGCAGTCCACCAAGCGCCAGAACCAGAACACGGCGCAGACTGCGGTTGGGGGTTCTCTGAGTCGCTTCCTAGTCTCCCGAACCCCATGCCTGCACTGTCACCCACGCTGTCGTCCTCCAGCTATGAAGACCCAGGTGTCTCCAGAAACACCCCCAAGGCCCAAGCTGCTGGCTGGAACTGCTCAGGTAAAACACATGCATTTAGCTCAAACCACAGAGATAACATAGGCTCATTTTTTGGCATTCTTTCCACTCTAAATATTACATACTCTTCTGTGTAAAGGGCACATATAATAGTCCTAAGTATTCACTAGAAGATACACTACTACACTTACAATTAAGCAGCACCAGTTACACTGACTTAAATCATAACATAAAACTAAGACTAACAACTGTAACACTTCCTCAGGGCTTATAAGAACATCTACACTTAGGCATGGGCCAGTTGTTTCCTTTCTGCACCATATTTTCATTGTGAAACTTAATTAAGAAGCTATGGGCTAGGCATGGTGTCCTACACCTGTAATCCCAGCACTGAGGAGGCTGAGGCAGGAGTACTGCTGCAAGTTCAAGACCAGCCTGGGCTACAAAGTGAGCTCAAGGCCGGCCTGAACCACATAGTCAGACCCTGTCTCAAAAAGACCCAAAAAAAAAAAAATTAAAAAGTTATCATTTCGTCTCCAGTTTACAGACTGAGAAACTGAGGCTCAAGGAGAGTGAGCAACTGGCCACAAGTCATGGGGCTGGAATGTACGGGGTCCCTGAGACACACAGGCAGTCACTTAGTCAATCATCAGGCACCAGGTACTGTCCAGGGCCTGGGTTCGAATCCCACCCACTCTGACACCTAGCCAGCCCAAGCTCTCAAGCAGGTTACTTCCTTTTTTTTTTTTTTTTTTCCTTAATACTGGGGATTGAACCCAATGCTTTCGCACTAAACTACACCTCAAAACCAGCATTACCCTTATTTTTTATTTCGAAACAGGGTTTCGCCAAGTCACCCAGACTGGGCTTAAACCTGCGACCCTCCAGCCTCAGCCTCCCGGAGCGCCCGAGTAATGGGCTTGCGCCACGGTGCCTGCCCCCGGAGTAGGAGAAGCACAGCTTCCCGCGAGCCTGTCGCGCGGTCCCTCCGGAGGCCCCGCTTTGCGTGGGCACACTCACCAAACTGCATCCAGTCCCACTCGCTGAGCGTGTCCATGCTGCGGCACAGCTCGTCCAGCACGCGCGCGGGGAGCTGGTAGATGAACCCGGCCATGGCGGTGCCGCGCGAGAGGTGGCGCGGCGGCGCTGCCCGGGGCGGGCAGGCGAGTGGGCGTGGCGGGGGCGAAGGGGGCGGAGCGAAGGGGCGGGGCGAAGGGGGCGGGGCGAAGGGGCGGGGCGACGGGGCGGGGCGACGGGGCGGGGCGAAGGGGCGCGGCAAGGCGGGGCGGCAGGTGTTCTCAGCGCCCCCTGCTGGCCTCACAGGGCTAGGACGCACCCTGGAAGAAAGCATGGCGGAGCCGCGGAAGGGCGTCACCCACGCTGTGCTGGACTGCAGTGAGGCATGGACGAGGCATGGACGGGCCACGGTGTTGCACGTCTATAATCCCAGAATTCGGGAGACTTAGGCAGGAGAATCACAAAGCTGAGCCCAGCCCGGGTCAACTTTGTGAAAGCGTATGTCAAAATAAGAAATAGAAAAAGGAAAAATAAATGAAAAGAAAAAATAGGAAAAGGGCTGAGGATGTAGCTCAGTGCGAAGGCCCTGGGTTCAATCCCCAGTGAGGGGGCCAAACAAAGGACATCACAGGCACAGGCCCCCCGCCCCCGCGAGCGGCTCCGCGGAAGGGGGCGGTCAGGTGAGGGAGTAAGGCAAGCGTTAGAGGGGAGGCTGGTGACCAGCAGAGCTGCAAAGTGCGACTGGCGGAACAGCGCGGGAACAGGGAACTGGGGGGCAAACCAAATGGTGACGCAGGGCGGAAACAGCAGCATACACTAATGTGCTGTGCTTGTGGGGCACTTACTGTCTCCAGACTCACCTGCGTTACTTATTCCTTGTGGTGACCCTATGAGGTAGGGGTCGGTTTACAGGTGTGCACCACCACGCCCGGCTTAGTGTGCTTTTGCATGAGTGATCAGATGTAATTCTCACTACACTAAATCATAAGAGATTGTTTTTGTTTTTGTTGAGACTGAGTCTCACAATGTTGGCCAGGTTGGCCTCAAACTCCTGGGATAAAGAGATCCTCCTGCCCCAGCCGCCTAAGCAGTTAGGTCTGTAGGCACCCACCACCACATCTGCTTATTATCCGCATTTTACTCAACCATAAATAGGTTTCAAGGGGTGAGGCAGCATCAGAGTGCAACTTGTAGCTATAAACAATGAAGGAATATGGCTTCCAAAAGCAGAGACTAGTGCCAAAGTGAGAAGTCATAGGACCAAGTCCCAGTTCAGCCACCAACAGGCTTTGCGACCCTGGACCGCTCATTTCCCTTGTCAGCCTTGACTTCCACATTGGAAAGTGGAACTAATCCTTCCTACTGAAGAGCTGTAAAGATGGGCCGGGGAGGTAGCTCAGTAGCACAGCGCCTGCCTGTCAAACGCAAGGCCATGAGTTCAATCCCTGGTACAAAAAAAAAAAAAAGAGTTGTAAGGAAAGTGGATGAAACCAAATTGCATATCCCATAAAGAATACCTACTACCAGCCAGGCGTGGTGGAGCACGCCTTTAATCCCAGCACTTGGGAGGCTGAGGTAGGAGGAGCATTGTGAGTTCGAGGCCGGCTTGGGCTACGATGTGAGGGCAAGGCCGGCCTAAGCTACATAGTGCGACCCTGCCTCAAAAAACTAGGGATGGGAGTTTGGCTCAGTGGCTTAAGTGCCTGTCTGGCAGGCGTGACGCTGTGAGTTCGATCCCTGGTGCTGCAAAAAAAAAAAAAAAAAAAGAATACCTACTACCAGGCCTCGGGCAGAGAATGGACCCCAAAATGGCAGATGCTGTTGACATTTTTCTGTTTTATTCAGTTTTTTACTCAGCAGTACTGGGGCCTTTGCATTGAGCTACATCCCCGGCATGCCCCCCCAACTCAATTTTTGAGTCACGGTTTTACTAGGTCATTATGTTGCCCAGGGTGGGATCGAACTTGGGATCATCCTGCCTCAGTTTCCCAGCATGCCAAAATTTCAGGTGTGTAACCCCACACCTGGCTTTTATGCCATTGCTGTTTTGTTTTTTTTGTTTGTTTGTTTTCTGAGGCAGGGTCTTGTTCACTAGGTAGCCCAGACTGACCTCAAACTTGAGGCAGTCTTCCTGTCTCAGCTTCGCGAGTGCTGAGATTACATGCATGCACCACCATGCCTAGTGCATTGCTATTTTGAAAGCAGAGCCTGTCAGTCTTGGAGTTCTGTCAAGACTTCCATCCTGGCTAGGGATGGTACACACACCTGCCATCTCAGCACTCTGGGAGGCTGAAACAGAAGGATCCACATTCATGTCCTGCCTGGGCAACTTAGCGACTTAAGGAGAACCCGTCTCAACCTCAAAAGTGAAAGAAAAAAAACCTTGGTGCTGGGCCAGCCACTCTCTGGCTCTCTGTCCTGGGGCAGGTTCTGCTTTCCTTGTGTGAATGGGGCAGCGTGCCTGCCACTTGGAAGGACCACCATGACACTCCCGTGGACCCCAGGATGGCGGCACCCCAAGATGCCAGCATGGTGCAGGGCTGAGCTGATAGATGCCACCATGCCTGTTTACCTCACTGAGGTCAAAGTGGCCATGTCCAGTGTGCTCAGCCTCTTCTGGGGGCGCCCTGGGCTTCGGCACTGGGGAAGACTGGAGCCAGGTAGGGTGACTCGGCCTGTGCTCACGACCAGTCTGACTGCCAAGTGGAGTCTGCCTCATGGAAGAAAGAGAGCCAGGCTCTCGGGGCAGCCTGAGAGCTGCATGGGGAAGCATCCCTCCCAGACTGTTGGAGACCACTACGAAGCAGCTCTGAGCAGGATTTAAAATTAACTAATTGGCTTTCTGTTTATCTGTGAGCCTGTCCTAGGCCTAGGCCCCTTGCCTGTGACAGGAGCTGATTCATAGTAAGGAACCTCTATGAATCACTGGTCCTGGCTGCGGTCTGTAGTAGCTGATGAGGCCAGAGATACCTCAAAGGGCAAGATAAGGTCACTGCCAATGACACCTGGCTCAGACGAAATTAAATAGAGACTGCAATTACAGGCATCACACACCTGTAAGTGTCTCACTCCCACCATAAATGTCATCATGGAGATAAGACAGTTCTCCTAAAATTGGCACAATTTACTACTTGGAGAAGTCCTTGAAATGACTCCCAAGGTCCTGCACATTCCCACATCCTCTCTTTGTTTATTATGAAAAATAAATACAGGTGGCCGAGAGAGGCTGTTTGTCTTAGCCCTCATGATAGTTGCAGAGTCAAGAACTCTTTAAGGGCTTTGATCCTCCTGGAGCCCTAAAATCATACCACTTGTCTCAGTTATTTAAGCCTTCACTGTACACTCATTCAGAAGATTGGGCATCTAGGCTGGGTCCCCAATAACTGGTGCCTGGACCAGGGACCTGAAATCCTTGGACTAGGAATTTTAGTCTGAACAAGTAAGTCCACCCAGAGTGGAAAGTGTGGATATGGAGAAGGCCTTCACAGGACGTAAACTTCACCAAAGATGCCTGGAGAAGAGTGGGAAGAACAAGAAGGGTGAGTCTTCCCGCTATGAATAATCCATTTTATCAAGGAGTAGGTCAGTGTTTCTCTGCTGAGGAGCAAAAGTATTTAGTGTTGCTCCAAAGCCTGCTTAAGCACTCAGGAGCTCATGTACCAAAGAAAAACCTAGCAAAAATGTTAAAAGAGGTAACCAAATATAATCCATAGTTTCCTCAAACAGGCACTATAGATTGACACTTGGGAAAGAGTTGGAAAAAATCTTAAAAGGGCACACAGCACAGGAAAGATCATTTCCCCTGAGACATTCTCAACTTGGAATCTGGTCTGTTCAGTTTTAAATCCCTTACAGCGCTTGCAGTCAGACTCTGATTCGGGCATGGAGGGAATAAAAGAGTCCCCTGTTGAGGCACCTGCTGCTAAAGCTCAAAAAGAGCAGGAGCCTCTGCAAAGAATGTCTCACATGGCTCTGTCCAAAAATTTACAGATTGTACGGGGAGAAGCTGCTGCCAAAGGGGAGAATAACACCCCCCCCCGCTTGCTTCCCAATTGGAATTGAAGATGATACTGAGGAGGAGGAGGAATATTTTGTTCATAAGCCCTTTGAAATACAACTGCTAAAAAATCTTAGACAAAGTGTGGTTAACAATGGAGTCCAAAGTTCGTTTACTGTGGGACTCTTACAAAATGTTTTGGATACATATCAATTGATACCTTATGGTATTAAACACCTGGTACAAACTTGCCTGTCTCCTGCTCAATTCCTTCATTTTGGTGTAAAGCTGAAAACTCTTGTTTCAGAGCAGGCTCATAGAAACAATCTACGTCCAGCAATAAATGAGGAAATGCTTTCTGGGACAGGAGAATATGTGCCAATTGAGGAGCAGGCTCAATATCTTGAAGAGTTATATCCACAATTGGCAGATTTAGCTAAAAAAAACTTAGATAACTATTCCAGAAGATGGGGTCCCATTAAAATCCTTTCTACACATTTTACAGGGATCCCAAGAGCCATTTACTCTAAATTACAAGAAGTCATTCTTGTCGGGCGTGGTGGCGCATGCCTTTAATCCCAGCACTCGGGAGGCTGAGGTAGGAGGAATGTTGTGAGTTCAAGGCCAGCTTGGGCTACAATGTGAGCACAAGACCAGCATGAGCTACATAGTGCGACCCTGCCTCAAAAAACTAGGGCTGGGAGTTTGGCTCAGTGGCTTAAGCACCTGCCCTGGCAGGTGCGAGGTTGTGAGTTTGATCCCTGGTGCCACAAGAAGAAGAAGAAGAAGAAGAAGAAGAAGAAGAAGAAGAAGAAGAAGAAGAAGTCGTCATTTGCAGGCAGGTTTCAAACACAGAAGCTGTGAACATTTTAACTTTACAATTGGCATATGCAAACACCAATCAGGATTGTAAACAGGCTTTAAATCCTGTAAAATCAACTAATGATTGAACAACATATATTCAAGCACATCAGGACATTGGAACTGAATCCTGTAAGACAACTATGATGGCTCAAGTAATGGCTGGTCTTGCAAATGCAGCAGGAAGTAAGGTAAACTGGTTTAACTGTGGAAAAATGGGACATATTAGAAAAAATTGCAGAGCTCTTGCTGGATCTAACAAGGCAAATACTGCCACTGCAGCTAGTCAAGAAGAAAGTGCCTCTGGCTTGGACGACTCAAGTCCTGCACCTGGACTCTGTCTGAGATGCTAAAAAGGGAGGCATTGGGCCAAATATTGTCATTCTAAATTCCATAAGAATGGTACACCTTTGCCAAAAAATGAAATAAGGGCCTTCCCTCAGGCCAGCAAAACAATAGAGGAGGAACAGCCTGTGAGTCAAAATGCCAGTCAGCTTTACCCAGTGCAAACTCGCCAGCAGATTCAACAACAACATCAAAGATGGCTCCCCAGAGAGATGTTAATTCGCTTTCCAGGGGAACAGCTGTAAGTGCAGGATTAGATCTGCCTGCAGCTTGCAGAATCATTGTCATTGGAGGTGACTAGCCTACCCCCATTCCTACAGGAATTTGTGGTCCCCCACCTGAAGGAACAGTTGGTCTTGTACTGCGAAAGGTTGATCCGAATTTAAAAGGAATAACTATTGTGCCCAGTGTGATTGATGGTGATTGTAGAGATGAGATACAAGTTCTTGCATGTGCTATGGATCTCAGGGTTTTTGAACAGGGAGACTATGTGGCACAGTTGGTTTTGTTACCTATAGAGAAGCCTTCTTTTGTTAGGTATAGACAGCTCGAGAGGGAACAAGACCCTCAGAGCAAGACTACAAAAAGAGAAATTTATTTTACACAGGAAGTGACTAAAAACAGGCCTATGTGTTTTATAAAGATTAATGGAAAATGCTTTGAAGGTCTAACAGACACTGGTGCAGATGTGTCTGTAAATACATTAGGACAATGGCCTGCCGTGTGGCCGACACAAAGGGCTCCTACGTCCCTTACTGGACTGTGAACTCCTCAGCATGTGTTACAAAGCACCTCACCTCTACATTATGAGGGCCCAGACCAACAAAAAGTTTTCTTTTTACCATATGTGGCACCTATTCCGGTCAATTCATGGGGAAGAGATTTGTTACAAAAATGGAAATTAGTGCTGACTAGTGATTCTGATTTTAAAACTAAGCAAACAAGTTCCAATTTGGAAACAAAACAAATAGATTCAAATCCTAAAATTAAACAAATGATGATTAAGATGGGATATCAGAAAGATAAAGGACTAGGAAAAGACTTACAAGGAATCAAAGAGCCTGTTCAAATTGCACCTAAAAATAACAGGCAAGGTATCAGATATCAACAGGTTTTTTCGGCAAGGGCCATTGATGTTTCTCCCCCCACAACAGCTCTGCCTTTACAATGGAAAACTAAGGAGACTGCTTGGGTAGATCAATGGCTGCTGTGACCCACATGGCTCCTGAGGCTCTTGGGGTGAAGGACCATGAGAGGATGAGAATAATAAAAGAGAGAGACAAAGCTGGTGTTGTAGTCAGGGGTTACATGGAGAACAACTACAGACAGGACACAGAGTTTGTAATACTGTTTATAATAGTCACCCAAAGTTAAACACAAGAAACTGCAGGAAAATCTGTCCACAACACTAAGACCCAGGATAGCCAAGGGCCTGGATCCCACAGCAATATCATGTAAGAGTCCCACTAGAGACCCAAAGCACATGACAATGCCTCCCACAGTACCAACTGGAATCTAAGAGCCCACAATAAGGACTCACGCCAGTCTATTTACAGTTCTGTGCTGAGAAGGCCACAGGTCAGTGGTGGAACTAGAAAGTCTATGCCAGCAGGGTGAAGGAGCTGTGCAGTGGGTTGAGGGTTCTTTGTAGGAGCCGAGAAGTCACGCTCAAAAGAAGAAGCGGGGCTGCCCTGATGAGCACCACAGCCATCCCCAACAGTGATGAGGTCCCGCGCTCCTCCGATGATGGAGAACAGTTGAGCACAGGTCAGGAAGCCCAGCATGACAAGCTTCTCCAGCACACAGCCTCCCCTCCGGAGCCAGGAAGCGATGCACAATGTGAGGAGCAGAGCTCCCGCAACATGAATCAAAGCCACTCTCACCAATGAGGTCCCGAGCTCCTCCGACGATAATGGCCGAATCCATATTGGAGAAGCCAGCATGACAAGCACCTCCAGGAGAACCAGCGGCTCCAACAGCAACTCTTGGAAGAACCCACAACGCCTCCTTCTTCTCCACATCCCTATTTATGCTGGCAACTTTCTTCAAGTGGAGCATCTTTACTCAACACCAGCTGAATTAATTCAACTGGTGCTAAGTTGACCACCAGTTTGTAATCTGTAACAGCTGGAGTCAGGGAGAGACTCCTGATGGGAGGAAAGGAACTGCTCAACCAATGCTGTGTGTTTATTTATATACCAGGAAGGATGAGGTCAATTTCAGCCCCTCTGCCTAGCAACCCATTGCCTGGATTGTTTAGGAGCCTTGTGTTTTCTGGGCTGTAGCAGCGTTTCCACGTGGTTGACGCAGGTGCTCTTTGTTGCTTTGGTAAGATCATGTGTGGGTTATTTTCCAGCTTCAAGGGCTCATAACATATCCATCTTTTTTCTTTTTTTGTTGCACAGGGTGAGTGGTCAGTTGAAGCTGGAGGAGCTGTGTTGGGGAGCTCTGAAGAAGATCTTTTTAAGTGCAGTTCAAAGATTTTAAGTCCCTGCATTCTGCAATTGAAGCCTTGTGCAGTCCATTAATCCACTACTGTAGTCAGCTACAAGTATAGCTGGCAATTGTCTGAAGATGTTAGTAATTTGAGTTTCTTTTATAACATATTACTTTAGCATTGTTTTATATACCTCTAGTAGTTGTACCTTTTCTGCAGGACATTCAAGACCAAGTTAAGGTGAGACCTGTTTTAAAAGCAATCAGAAATGTCTTGGAACTCTACATAGCACCTCTTTGTTTTTGTCAGTGTCAGCCATTTGGATGAGTCACGGCCATTGCTTGACCAAGTTGCTCTCTGTGAAAGCCTGGGAGAATTTTCTCCTGGTGACTCTCCTTGGGCACACCACACATCGACGATCACTTCCCTCTGTGGTCTCATAGTCTCCTTGATCAGAAGACCAGGGACTCACTGAGTATCGGGTGCTACAGCAGAGGTTCTCTAATGTCCTGGGTCCTCACTGACCTTGGAGGGCTAGGGCCAAAATATTGACTAGCCTTTTAGCCCAGCTGTCTCTCCAATTGTTGGTCTCTAAAGCTCAGTTGTTGAACATCCAGAAGAAAAGATTATTAACTGTACAGTGTAGTAGAGGCAGGAAACATAACATTGTCATCTTATCTAAATATCAAACATCTTGGAACATAAAATAGAACCATTATTTTTTAAAACAACCATGGATATCCTAACATTTGAATAGCTGTAGAATGTTAACAAACTGTTACATATTTTACAGAGAAATTAGAAAACAAAATCATACCTAATGTTGTAACATAACAATTATGATGACTTTTTTTTTTTTTTGCGGCACCAGGGATTGAACTCACAACCTTGAGCCTTGTCAGACAGGTGCTTAACTCACTGAGCCAAACTCCCAGCCCTGGTTTTTTGAGGCAGGGTCGCACTATGTAGCTCAGGCCGGCCTTGTGCTCGAGTTGTAGCCCAAGCCGACCTCAAACTCACAACGCTCCTCCTACCCCAGCCTCCCGAGTGCTGGGATTAAAGGCGTGTGCCACCACACCCGGCTATGATATTTTTTAACACACTTGAATTTGCATTTTTTTTAACATAAGATACCCCCTTTATGGTCAATCCTCCCTGTCTAATACATAAAAGCTTTCACCTATCTTGTTGACCCTTAGTGGGATGTACATGTCATAAGTTTTGTTACCGGCTGAGGTCTGAATTTGAAACAGAAGTTTGTCACCATAAACAATCTGTTTTACATTTTTAAGACTTGTGCATCTGGAGGCATGAATACATAAATATACCATGAGGTTAATAACAACCTATCATAGCCATATGAAACCTTTGTATGGGGATTTTTAAATCAAAAACCTTATTGTAGTATTTCTTTTGACAATGACCAATGTGAACATATTACAATAATATTTTAAATAACTTTAGTTGGGGTGTCTCCCTTAAGGCTATGGAGATCATTGGGGCCTCCAATCAATAAACAAGAACTGGTTTAAAATGTTACCAGGCAGCTGCTTTCTTATTTACCAAATGGAGTCCTGTCCAACAATCTCCCCACAAGGGGTTTTATTTACTCATCTTAATAATTTTTGATGACTTATGAAAAACCCAATTATAACATTTAATGTATTCTTTTTGAACAGTGAGAGACTCTCAAGGTGTGATAAACAACAATATATACTACTTTTACACAACCAATTTTAGCAACGTTTGGACTAACTGGGAACCCAGGTGGAAGCACGCTTTTTAAGTCTATTATCCAAATTAAACTTTGATTAAATGATCCAAAAATGTAAAAAAGGAGAAAAATTGTTGAGCTCAAAATAAAAGGAACAGCAGTTTACAGAAAGGACAAATGGACAAACATGGACAGACGATCTGTACAGATTTGAACATAGAAACGAACAGAGTTGTTGGTGTTCACAAGAAATCTCTAAGTTCCTAGGGGCTATGATACACTTGCATCATGCCCCTTTGCTGAACTAGCTCACTTCTTATGCCCCATGTCCTCAGGGTTGGAACACCTGTCACCTCCAGCACCCCATGCCCTCAGGGCATTTCTTAGGTGCTCCGTGCCCTTGGGCACTCCTGTATGGGCACTTGTGCTTTCTGCTCCACAGATGTGAATGGTCACTAGCTCAGCTGTCTCCCAACAACAGCTTAACAGACTGGACAAACAGACAAATGGGTATACAGGCAGACTGACAAACATCTTACACAATCAGAGTGCACTCAAACATATTTTAGCCATATTGAATTACACTAATTTTTATATCATAGAATTTATAATTATAAATAGACTAGTCAGATTTATTGTAGGTCAATTAGCAGATATCTCTTATAAAAGAACTTGGAAAGGATAAAATCTTATCCATAATTAACATATTTTTATCATAGGACTTAGCATATACTCTTATCTATTTAAACTTCTGGTTTTATTGTTTGTTACCATCTTCTGGGCATCTTGGGTCATTTAAGTTTGGTTCTAGCTTCATCCTTTTCTATCAGTTGTGTCATGGTCTCTGAGGCATCACTGTAATAGGACTGAGCAATTGCTTCTTGAGAGGTGGAATCAACTCCTATCTGGGTTTGGATCCACGATACAGCTGCACAGCACACACTGGAACCCAGATAGGCCATTTAGTATTTCCTGGAAAAACATAAGCATACCCTCGACCCCAAACTAGCACTGGACTGGGTGCTTTTATTGTCCAGTACAAAGATCTTTCTAAAGGACTCTTTTTAGCCGGGCGTGGTGGCGCACGCCTTTAATCCCAGCACTCGGGAGGCTGAGGTAGGCGGAGCGTTGTGAGTTCGAGGCCGGCTTGGGCTACAACGCGAGCGCAAGCCCGGCCTGAGCTACATAGAGCGACCCTGCCTCAAAAAAACCAGGGCCGGGAGTTTGGCTCAGTGGCTTAAGCGCCTGCCCTGGCAGGCGCAAGGCTGTGAGTTCAATCCCCGGTGCCGCAAAAAAAATAAATAAATAAAGGACTCTTTTTATTTTTTTTTTAATTTTATTTTAAAGATAGTAAAATATAACAGAATGTAACAAATAAAGTCAATCAAAACAAAGCAGTAGGAGTGGTACAGAACTTCGAAGACCAATAATATGAGTACAATAGCTACTATAACATACCTTGCTATCTTCAAATTAGCTGACCATTCCAACAGGTGTAGTAGGATTGAACCAAAAAC
>RJWM01033795.1:0-20258 GCA_004363535.1 Dasyprocta punctata
TTTAAAGTTCAGGAAAATAACATCATATATGCTTTTTTACTATTTAAGCAGGATTTGTAGTTACACTACTTTAAAGTATTGCATTGCCATTTGTTTGTTGATACCAGTTTAGTTTAAAATCTCTAAAAACCTTGTAAGATGATTGCACTTTCAAAATCTACTATTATCCTTAATATAAAATAGCAATTCTTGGAATTTTATAAATTCTAATATAGGAGATCTTTTAAAGTTCTAGTAAAGGACAAACAATTTAATTTTCTTTTCAGTTATTCTTTGATGGAATCCTAACTTGAGAGTCCTTGTTTTATCTGTCCTTTTTCTCAAGAAACAAAATGTCCAGACAGTCACCAACTAGCACCAGCATTTCAATGGGAAACCTTGTCAACTAGACAAGGCACTGTTATACAGGGGATGTATCTGCATTAAGGTTTTACATATTTGTTTACTAGCAAAATAAGATGAGATAAACAGAACACACAGCAAGGAACCTAGGATTAAACAAAATAAATCTCTCCTGACTCAAACCTAATAACTTGCTCCAAAAGCTCTCATAAATTATTAGCTTCAAAATCATTCAATGTGTCTGAAACGTAGTGTGTGTCACTGATGTACTTGAAGTTCACCTAAGAAACTGTATCATCAAAATGTGCCGACAAAAACTGCCAACAGCGATGCCACCTTGCAATCAATCACATATCTGTTTCAGAATTATAAAGTGTTTGAGAGCTATAATTTCATCTGCTTCTGCCTGCATATCATTTAAAACTTCATAGTCTCATGGAGAAAGAAAAAGTAAAAACGTTTGTCAGCTCCAGTTCTCTTTTCGCGAAGACCCACTGTTTTCACAGCACTTCTTGCTTCCTTATTTTAATTTGTGTTTCAGAACTCATCTTTTTTTTTTTTTTTTCATGGACAACGTGTGGTCCACAGTTTATGAACACAGTAGTATAGTCAATTCTCAATTATCTGTCTGAATGGAAGCCTACGGTGGTATTGGTAATCCAAAGTCATTTTATATTTGACTTTAGAATACATTATGTGAATTTTCCCTAGGAGGTTTACCTTACTGCTAATGCTTTGCTAGAACTAATATTAAAATATGTTTGCATTCCTTGAACTCATGCCAGCTGACAGCAGTAGGGAGCAAACTAGAAGTGGGTGGCAGGGCTAAGTTAGACTGAAATTAAATGTTTCTATGAAGCATTGTCAATGTGAGTTTTCCAAATGTGGGTAATTGAGAGTTGGTTATGTATTAAATTTTTTTTTCAGTCCTAAAGGAAAAAAATCGCTTTGAAGTATCTGAATGCAGAAAACCATATTTTAAAATATTAAGTAAAACCCAGATTTTCATGTTAGTTTAAATATTTAGGTATGAATCAGACATTCATTTATTTTTAAAAGAGAAAATATGAAATGATCTTGTAAATGGTTTCACAGCTACCGATTTATTATTATAAAGTAGTTATCTCTATATCATTTTTACTTAGATATGATATAAAAAAACCTGACCATGGATGATTATGAACAACTGATTTAAGTTTTTGGTGTCCTAGTGTATGAGAATTAGTACTAAAGTCAATAATGAACTTATCCACTCAATCTATTTAAAAAATTAAATCACCTAATTGACTATTCCCTTTCTTCATTTCTGTTCTTATCACCGTTTAAAAAACTGTGTAAACATTCATTTGAATGAATGGACTGTTACTATTTTGTGAATCCTAAAATTTCGATTTCAGGAAGACAATGTTATATTGGTTATTATTTATGCAGGATATGTAATTATAGTAACCATTTTAGAGTATTTTGTTGTTTATTTATTTGTTGCCATGATTTTAGTTAAGAAAGCACACACGCAATTATCATCATCAAAATATGGCTATCATTGTCACTTCTGCTCTATCAGTATCATTAGAACACTAAAAACAAGCTTAAGAAATATTTTCTCTATTTCTCTTGAGAATTAGGTTGAAGAATTGGGGGTACCAGTGCCTGTTTTATAACTGATACCAGTGCCTGTTTTATAACTGATACTCAGCTATGTGTTGAGTTTAGATGTGGCAGTATGCAAGTGCAGGTCAGGCTTGACCTACAGCAGGTGGCTGGCAGCAGAGTTTAGGTAGGAAAAGGCAGGTGGTGGCTTAACATTGTTAAAGTCAGAAAAAGCACATTTTAAGGCAAACTGACAGAGCTGGTAATGACCCAGAAAGAAATCCTTCAGACATTAGGACAGATAGGTCTTTGACTGAGGGATCCACTTCTTTGACAGTACCTTGAATAAAATGTTCAGACAATTCCTAAGTTCAGACTTTCAGGTTCTTTTGTTCTTCAGTCTTCTGTTTCTTTTTCTTCTTGTCCTCCATTCCCTTGCTTCCCATTATCCTCTGTGTTTAACAAAAGCCCCGGACCTATCCAGACATTCTGTACCACTTCTGGACCGCAAGATGCTAATCTCAAATTGAAAGAAGGTCAGAATTTGAGTGCATAGTAATAAAAGAAATTCTAGACAAAATGAGAGAGAAGAACCAAGTGGGGCATACATTTTATGAGGCAGTATCTAGGAAAAAATAGGTCCTAGCACTTCAGGTGTATCTGTCCATGTAAATTAGTTGCTTTGTTTGAATTTGATAATGGATTTTCCAAAATCTGTATTCATGACTATTCAAATGAATTTGAGTGTAGCTAAAAACTGATTGGGATGGAGAAGAGAGACTATGGAGTATCTGTATTCTGTGGATGATCTGCTTTGAGAGGTAGGTTTGTGTAAGGGATATTGACACCCTTGATGTATTTCAGTGACTGGGAAAGGGTTTTGGTATTTTTGAGTCATGGGCAATACAAAATAACACATAGATAGTCTCACTCCAACCCTAACATGCATAGATATTTGAAATTTGCTATGAACAGAGAATATATTTTTAGTTGGAGATCAAAGGATGGAGACCTAATGCCTGCTCTTAAATAAATCAATTCTTCTGCTACTATTGGATTAAATTATCTAAATCTAGGCAAAGCCAGCTAACCTAAAATTTTCCAGGTAAAATTAAAAGCTAGAAGTTGTTCTTTGTTCCATCCTTTACCACATCCAATCCATCTGCCATCCTGTTAGTTCTAAATATATCCACTTCTTTCCATCCCCACTCCTAGTTTCCTAATCTAAACTGCCACCACCTCTTTTCAGAGTTACTTCAATAGCTTTTTGGCAGATATCTTTGCTTTCTTCACAATCTATTCTTCACAAGCTGCCAGCATTACTTCATGTGAAGAAATCAGGTCCACTACTCAAAGCATTCCATGGCTTCCCATCACTTCTAGGATAAAATCCAAACTTTCTCCTAACAGTCCTCAGTGCAGGACTTAGTTGCCTCAGGCAATGCTCTTCCTGGCCAATGGCCCTCCAGATGAATGAAGTCCCTATCTCTGGGTCTTGTTTTTTCTGTGTGTACAATGTTCTTCATCTAGTTATTTATTTGAAAATTTCATTTTCATCTTTTAGGCTTCTAATCAAAAGTTATTTTCTACTTTATTTGCTTCAGAGCATCCATCACAAAATGAAATGGCTTATTATTTATATAACCATTTGTCTTTTCACACTAAAAGTCACTCTCTACAAGGGAGGTTCCTGCAACAATGCTGATCTCATCATCCTAGCTGACACTCATCACTGTGATTGTTGAATACATGCACAAGTGGTGACATGTTTCCATGAGGCCTCAACTTTGACACCAAGTATCAGACTTCCAATTTGTTTATCCTAGGAAACGGTTGATGTGAAATAGAGAAAAATAGGAAACAATTAGTAGATCTAGACTGTTGCCTCCATTCTCCCTTACAGAAAATTCTCTCCATTGCATGGTGGCAGAAGCTGAAGTTCTGTGTGTTTTGAAGTAACTCTGTTCTGATGACATAAACTAGCAGTAAGCAACAGAAACTCTTCAAACATATCAAGCATGTTCCTGTCTCAGGGTCTGTGAACATCCTGTTCCCTCCATCTGCCAAGACACTTTCCCAGTACCTGTATGGAGCAGTTTGTGCTACTTCACACTCTCCTTAAGCACTACCTTCTCAGAGAAGTCTCACCAACCACTCACATTAATGGCATTTCCCCATTCTTTCACCTTGTTGCTAAATATTGTGAGCTAGCATAATGCTCATAATATAAGTACGCTACTGTTAGGTTATTTCTATCTTCTTTCCTTCATGTGTACTTTGAAGTAGTAACACAATTTAGTTATATGACCTTTTGTTTCTATCTTTTTATTGATTCAGACCGGCCCTTTCTTCAGGAATTTGAACTAGTGAGTTTCACTGATCATGTTTTCACTTTCTCTCCTCCTTGCAATGCCTACTTGATATTTCTAAGTTATAGTGCAAATGATGTGGCAGAATGTCTCTCCTTGAAGTGCTTCTCACAAAATACTTGGACGAATTCTCACGGTACGCTGTAGTCATAATAGCAATCTAAAATTCTGACTTGACCATTGAACCAAGAGTCAGGAAACATGGAAGTGACTTCTAACTCCATCGTAGAGTTCCACTCTTAATCAAAGTTCAGCTGTACTCTGTCTTTTTGGAAAAGGTCATCTTTCTCTGCCATTTTTGGAGATCTTTTTACTTAAAAGGGAAGATAAATATAAACATATAAAGTTTTATTGCCTTTAAAAACAATTCTCTGTTCTTGTTAGAGGGAAGTCTTACTTTCTCAGTACCAGTTGACCTAGCTGGAGTTGGTAAGTTGATGAAGCTCTGATTAAGGTTTTATGAGGCAATCTGTAACACGAAGCAGGGGTCACAAGGGTTCCTTCCTATTTCCTCATTCCACATTTCTTATTGCAAATTAATTCTGTGCTTTTATGAAACACTGTCCTTTTTTAATCCAGTGGAAAAAGTCCATGAACCTAACCCATAGATATTCTTTATTTAATAATTCCATGTGATAGAACTTACCAGTAGAACAGAATAATGGAAGCTATTTCAAAGACGTATTAACTCCTAATGCTATGGGCTGTGCCAGAAGAATCAAATTATTCAATGGCCCAAGTGTCTGAAGAACAAATGGCATGGCAGAAATAAAGGAACTGACTACCTCCTCATAGGAAAGGGTTTTATTCCTGATTTAACAGTGTCTTATCAGACTATCTGCACATGACAGTTGAAGGAGCCATAGGATGAAACTATATTCTTTATTTTATGTGACAACATTTCTGCCGCTAAAATATATATTTTTGAAAATATAAATCTACAGCGATCAAATTCTAGGATGTTCCTGTCTTGTGGGCACTGTAGTGATGTCTTCTCACAGAATTTAGGCAAAATTTGTCTTAAAATGACTTAAGATGAGAAAGAAAGAAGAGACGCTTACTCAGGCTTTAGGAATCTTTTGTGTTCTGCACAATGGCTGAACTTTATGATTATTTTTTAGGCAAGAACAAGTAGTGAAGAAGCCACCTGAAAGGAAGAAATGAGCTTAAAAGATGAAAAAAAAGGACATCTCATTGGTCAAAGTTGCACAGTAGTAGTGTCAAATAAGCTTCTAAGATTGTATTTACTGAGTGCCTAAGACACACCAGCATAAGCATTTACTAGCAAACAAATCAGTTCCTGGCTCACATTATCTGTAATGTAGTAGGTAGGAAGGGGTATACTGCAGGTAGTTATAAGTATGTAATAGAATGCAGACTGGAAATGTTACTTTATTCAAGAAATATGGCTAAAATCCAGAGTTAAGGATAGTAGAGGGCAAATGACTCCCATGTAAAAAGTAACCTTCATCAGAAGCCAACAGTTAGAGTCAAATGTCTTTCTCCCCTAGGTTTTAATAAGACCTTGCCAAACCTGCTGTCACCTCACCCCACTATACATAAGGAGAGAACCAGGGAGAGAAGTCAGTGCTTGGACATCTTTTGCCTGTGGGAAATACAGTGCTGCAGTGAGAGATCTCCCCTCCCCCTAAGTGGAGGCTCTCTCTAGAGGCATAGTTCTTCTCTCCAAAGTCAGGGCAAAGTCAGCATGACTTGTGCACAGGGGAGGGAGGAATTCTATTTTTGATTTGTACAACTGTGGAGAAAGCTTTGATAATTGGTTATTATTTATTTGTCCAAAATATTTATTGAAAACTATTTTATATCTACCAGAGATGTTCTAAGAAGTGTAATAATAAAATATTGACATGAATAAACCAAAATAAACCAAGTTCTGACCTCGTACATGAAGACTTTTTTTTTTTAACTACTGGGGATTGAACCAAAGGGTACTTTACCACTGAGCTACATTCTCAGCACTTTTTATTTTTTATATTGAGACACAATGCCACTAAGTTTCTCCAGCTGGCTTTGGACTTAAGACTTTCTTTTCTGTCTCTTGAGTAACTGAGATTTCAGGTGTGCAACACTACACCCAGCTCTGAAGTTTACTTTTTATATGTTATCATGTTTATGTGTGTGTGATTTATAGAGATAGGCAATAAAGACTTACATAATACATCAAGTGGTGATGACTTCTATAAAGAAAAACAAAGCAGGGGAAAGAATGGGGAACTGCCATTTAATGTGAGTGACTGGGTGAGACTTCTCCAAAAACGTGGTGCTTAAGGAGAGTGTAAAGTAGCAGAACTGCTCCATGCAGGTACAGACATCTTGGTGGATGGAGGGAACAGGATATGCACAGACCCTGAGACAGGGACATGCTTGAAATTCTTGAAGAGCACCAAGAGTGTAACTTTGGCAAAGGAGGGCAAGAGCATGTCACAGAATTTTGGATGCTGAAGTGATCAACTTTGTAAGCCTCTGTAAAGGATCTGCACTTTATTTGAAAGGAAATGGGAAGTAGCTATGTAAGGGGTTTGGGCAGAAAAGTGAAGTGTTTTATCTTCTATCACCACAGGATTATCCTATTCATTATGTAAGATAGCCTGTAGGGGCTAAGGGTTGCAGTGGGAGCTTAGTTAGAAGGTTATTGTAAGAATTTCAGAGAAAGATAATAAATTAGCCATGATGCTGATTGGCTTTGGGCCCAGTTGGACAGGAAAAAAGAGAATTGGAGGAGGTTGGAGTGGAGCAGGTTATATGACTATATGACCAACATTTGATGGTGTAGTGAGGCTTTGTGAGCTCCTGATCAGTGGCATGGACATAACAAAGTGCACCTGATATTGGACAGTACTGATTCCCATTTCTGGGGTCAACTGATGGGGGAGAAAGTGTCAGCAGCAGGAGACTATTGGAGGTAAAGGGCTGTGTACCGTGAGGTCTGAACTAAAAAGGTAGAACCAGAGCTGGGACATTCTGGGACACTTGCAATGAGGGAACTGTTTCTTGATGCATAAGGCACCCACATACATGTCTTATAAGAGAACTGTCACTTGAAGTCATGCCACACACAAAAAAAGGGAGAGCCAGTTAGGATAAGCTAAAAACTGGCAGAGACTGACAGCAAGGTAAGTATAAATGCCATGGATGCTGAATTTAAAAAAAGGCTCCCCTCCTTTCTGAACTTACATGGACTCATCTTCTGGAAGAGCATCAGTTTGAAAAGCTAAGATGAACTTAAGTATCATTTGGACACTGGAAAGATAGATTCAATAGAGAAAGTAGGAGTACAGTGAATTTTGGAAGGGCTCGTGTGCGTGTGTGTGTGTTATTTAGACACTGCAATAGGATTTTTGGTCTAATCAGAATGAATGGACATTATCAGTTAGTCTGAAAATACTGTTCAAGAAATTTTTCCTGCTGTGAAAAATTAAGATGCTACATTTTCTTGAGAAATCAACACTTGAGCTAGGGCAGAAGACAGCGAAGACACTACTCAAGCAAAAAGGACAGAATCATATTTCAGGAGCAGTCAATTTCCAGGCGCCAAGGCAAGAAGGCAAAGGAATCTGAAGAGAAAGTGATCTTAAAGAAAGTTACTCTCTGCTACATAGATCACATGACCACCAAAAGAACCAGAAATATCTTAGTTATTAAAAATGTTATCATGGAGCTCAGCAATTGTTGGCAAACGTTGGAGCACTTCAGACAAGTTCAAGTCTCCTTTTTTGAAGTCTAAACCAATTCAGAAACAATCTTGCTCATAAATCCAAACATCCTGAATGAAATCCTTTTATAACATTGCATGCCTATAATGGTTACAATTAACCATTTAGTTTTCCATAGTCATTGTAGGAATCTCATCTCAACTTGGAATATTTGTTGAATCTTCAGTGATATATTTGGACAGTGCTCCGAGGTGTGATTATAGCACTGGTTTTTAATCTCTGTAAGTGACAACTATAGTGGTTAAAGTTGTCAATGATAATGGTGAAGTCAAGACGAGAGCTTATGTTAGTGGATCCAACAAGAAATATTCTAGAATGAAAATGGAAATTGAGAAAGAATGGGTCTGAAGGGAAGGCTATTCCCCCAAATGGAAGTTTTTTTTTTAATACTGAAAAGTGCAGATGTAAACATGCACAAAAGTGGTTCTGACAATATATCAAAAGTGCCCAGTGGATTTTGTGGTACTTTATGTATGTCTTTTGTATATTACTGACAGTCTAGATGGAGAAGAAAGAAAAGATGGAGGAGACCCCAAAATTATTTTATATGCCAAAGAAACAGTGCTGGTGTTTCTTCCTGTCCACCAAGATGCTGTTAATTAGAGAAACTTCAGCATCCCAAAGAAAGTTATTGGAAACAAATGTGAATGCTAAGAATATGAATGCAAATTTCCAACTTCTGTTCACTTTTCCCTACCCAGAAGGTGACTGATCATCGATGGTGCTTATCTAAAAGCATTTTTGATTGAGTAAGTAATCTTTTTAAATTATATTTTGTGATACTCATTAAAAAATAATTGGGAAGGGGTAATGGTAGTGGTGGGCACTGTTACAGAATAAGACAGTAGAATGCAAATCCTTTGATCCTCAACGGGATTTCAGACTTGAAATACTCTTCTATTCTGACCCAGTGTGTAAGGCTGAACATGAAGGGCCCATCTATTCCTTTATTTTAGATTCCAGAATAGGCTCAAGTAGCTATTGCTTCCCCTTTTACTGTGACAAGTCTAAATTCTCTAGGAACAGAGGGTTCTTGTAAGAAATCACCTCTAAACCAGATGTGGCACACACCTATAATCCCAGCACTCTGAGAAACTGAGGCAAGAGGATCACAGGAGCCCAGCCTGGGAAAGTTAATGATTTAGTGACACCTTGTCTCAAACTACACTACAGTACACTAAACTAAACTAGAAAGCCTGGAGTTCTAACCAAGTGTGAAGATCCTGCATTCAATCCCAGTACTAAAACAGAATTACCTCTAGTCTGATGACACTGGTTGCAAGTTTTTCCCCTAAAACTGTTAAAAAAGGCACTGCTTCACCTGTTTGTGAAATGTTGTTAGTGATTTAAAATGTTTAACAAAGTGGTAAAAGAGAAAATTTTGGAAGCACAGTATATCAGTCTTTGACAAATCCTCATAACATCTAAAAATAATGTTAAGGAAATAAAGATGTAGAAATATGTAATAAAATGCAAAGCACAAATTTTATGCTGTTAATTAAATATATTATAGCATAGCAGACAGATTAAAACTGTAGCATTCATAAAACTACTATGCAGCCAATAACAATGATTCTTACAAAAAAAACCCTACTGAAATACAAAGCAGAAATTTCCTCTCCTCTGTTTTTTTCCTAAAGCTTGAAGTATTCTAATACTTTTGATTTCTAATCCTTTTATAATGTAAGGCATACTCAGAAGTCTTAACATAAGGAAAAGTTATGAACACACTCCAAATAGGGTATTTATTCTAAAACTTAAATCTCCAAGTTTCCTCTTTTGTCTTCTAGAAACACATTTAATTTCCTATTTATTTCCATTTATATGTCTCATTCCACCTAAAACTCAACACATTAAAAATTGATCACCATCAAACCTCACTTAAAGGCTAATACAATAAATCTCTTGAAAACCCAGAATATTAATGTCCCTCTCCTTCCTCCCTATTTCATACCTCCCATTCCCAAGTACTGTCCGTCTTACTTCCTGCATATGACTGAAATTTACATTGGCTCTAATACTGAAAACAAAAATTCTCATAGTAACTATAATAAAAGTCTAATAGTAGCCCCCTCTTCCAATATTCTTTTCCTCAGTTAGGGCTTAATTCTGAGTAATATTTTCAATGCATCTCCACTAATTTTAGCATAAAATGATAAAACAATAAGAGTGTACAAAACCCAGCCATAGGGGTGTTTCTTTCCTTCCCATTTATTTTTGTCATAGTATATTTTTCTTCCCTACTTCAAGAACAAAATGTTCCTTTTCTGTAATAGATATTTCTTCCCATCTGATTTTGCTAATCAGCTCGGTAACTCTTACTGAGCAGTGAACAGTGATGGAAAGTTCATCTTGCAACTGTAGGAGTGATCCTCAGACTGAAACATGGTCCACGCTAATGGTGCCTCTTGGATTTGGGGACTGGACACCAATCCTGAAGAACTGATAATCCTGCTTTATCTGTTAAGTTTCTACTTAAGGAACAGTTCCTTGGGGAATCTTTCTGTGTATTTCCTTTCCTCCATCCTTTGCACAATCATTTAAACTCACCTGGCTAGATCTTCCATTTTATATTTCCATTATATGATGGGCTTCTCCTCTACAGCATTTAACATCGTAATTTTTGTTTAATGTCTTTCTTCCCTATCATCCTGAAAGCCCTATTAAAATAAGAATCCCAGCTGTCTTGTTTGCAGTATTCCCAGAGTCTTCCAGAGTGTCTGGAACTAGTGAGTACTCGATAAATAATTTGCTGCAGTCCACATCCTATGTGTAAACTCTTCATTGAAAGCATAATGTCTTGAGATAATATGCCGTCTGAAACAACTTAGTAGAAAGAACATGGGGCCAACAAAACCTAACAGAAACAAACTGCTGAACACTTTTGTGTAAGTCACTTGACATGTAGATGGAAGTCTTAGTGTCAAGGCTAAGCCAGGAATTAAGGAAGAGAAAGATATTCTCTGGCACTTTTGACTTTGGAAGTTCCTTCCTGTAAGTCTCTATGTATTTTCTCTCCTCTTTTATCTGTAATTCAAACCACTTTTATTCTGTGTGTTGTTTAAAGTCACTCTGGCTCTGATTACTATCTAATAAGCAGATGACCTTTAAAAATGGAATCGAAGAGGAAATAGGTGGTTATTTTGAATACAATAAAAATTGATGCTAATAGTTGTTCATTATGGATAAAAAGGCATGATCTGCTATATAGTCATTGGGAATGGTATCAGGGTAAGACCTGAACAATTAGAGATGGCATTCAGAAATGAGAAGTGAAAAACATATTGCAATTTGCGAAACAGAACTGAGATAGGTGTCAGCATCTTTATGAGGGTCTTAAGAGTCCTCCTGAGAATTGAAAGTATAACTTCTTAGACCAGTTCCTATTTTTAGAAACATATAGTACACTCACATACATACATATGTGTGCAAAGACACACAACAAATTTCCTCCTCCAAAGAATATCACACTTGAAGAGCCAGTATCTTTCTTGTTGAATCAACCCCCATTAAAGATAAGTTTTATTTTTATGGTTATGTATATCTTGAGAATTGAGCTTTTACAGAATTTGAAAAAAGAAGCTCAGTATTCTCCATGCTGTACATTGAGTGTTCCCTGAAAACATATTAATAGTTGCTTGAATTTACAAACTCTGTGATTGGTAATGAGGGGGAAAAAGGTTTTTTATATTATGCCAGCAGCATCTACCTTAGTATCATCTTGGTTTATTAGAGTGATTGAGTTACCTACAGAATATCCTCTTGAGGAACTGGTGAGAACTCCACCCTGCTACTGCCCCATATGTGGGAAGTGCTGGCCACCTCCTCTAGTCCCTGACAGCTACTAATGAGAGATCACTTCCTAAGATCATTACTGGAAATAAGTTCCCTTGTAAAAATTAATCTATTAGTACCACATAATGCAAAATTTCAATTATTCATTCATCTTATTTATTACCCTATATGTAAAGCTTTTAAGTATCAGGCTGTCCTGACTTCAGAATGCATGTTTTTATGATCACTGAGAAAGAAATAATAGTTTAATATGCTTTTTCTCTGACACTTAAAATGCTACTTTTTAAAAAGCACTTTTTCATTTGGAGCATAAATTAAAATTTAATTGTATACAGTTATTATTCTAGTTTACCAAGATAGTAATATTAAGGGAAGAGCAAGTGTTTGTAACAGCAAATTGCTTCTTTATGTGTCCTATTTCTAATTGCTTTTTTCTTTGTTTCATGATAAATTTTGACTGACTTTGGTCTTTTCTTCAAGCCAAATAGGATGTCTATGTTTTATAGGAGGAGAACTGCACATAGGCAACCTCATCACAGAGGTCACTCAAATACTAACTAATTCAGCAAAGCCTTGTTCAACCTAACACATCCCCAACTCTGTGCCTGCTGAACTCTAGTGCCACATACCATCACACAAGTGTTTGCCCCTGGCCACAAGTTAAGCTAAACAACCAGTGAACACTTGGGGTCTCAAGCTATCTGCTCAGCAAGCAGTATCTTTATTTCTAGGTGAAATATTGAAAAGAGCACCTATTTATCTGTTATCATTAGAAATAATTCAGATTATACTAGCATTAATAAATCCCCCCATGTGATTATATTTATCTTAGGATGTCAGTTGTAAGTTCTTATGTTTCCTGAAAAAATTTATGCCTCTAGTATTTACATTACCTACTTGTATTTTCCCTGAGATTTCTGTTTGAAGTTAATCCTTCTTACTGTGAAGGATGGAAGCAAAAAATGAACTTAGTTCTCCTCTCTCTGTTGCCTGTTAAGACTACCCTGTCATCTTCAGAAAGCAAGCCAGTCACTTTCTTCTGTTTTCTAGATCTAAACATAAATACAATCAATCCTTTTTCCCTCCTTCGTAAGTCTACTCATGTGTTTGAACACTTAGAAGAGGCACAATTGCAGATGGATAAGGAGAGTAAAAGGAGTAAGGCACTATAGAAAAAAGGAATAAAATATTTTTCTTTAGAATTAAAAATAACAACTGCTGCTTCCATCTCTAAAGCAATGGGTAAGATATATTAAACTTTCTGAGCCTTAGTTTTCTCACCTGTAGTGAGAATTCAAAAATCTCTGCTATACCTTTCTCTCAGATGGTAAAATATAATATACAACTCTTTAAACACACGAAACTATAATAATAACAACATGCAGTTTTATTTACTCATATAGACTCAAAATGCATATATATTAATATCAAATACATATGTGCATGTAAGTATGTAGATATATGCGGTTTTGTGTGTGTGTGCTCCATTTATCAATCCTTTTTCACCGTGAGCAGCCCTTCATGAAGGGAGCCTTGCAATCTGTATGTACACCTCCACTTGGCGGCAGTATTGCACAGAGGTGCACACACAGGTGCCCAGTCTGGTCTCCCTGGGACTGAATACACCTCCTCTACATATTGTAGAGTAGCCTTGGGAAAGTGGAATTATGTTTCTGAGCCTCATTTTCCTATTTGTAAAATGGGGTTAACAATTCAAAGTATTTCATAGGATTGTTATGAAGATTAAAGGTTTCAATTCCTGTACTTTGAAAAGTGCCTCATTCTAGTACTAGTTACTCAAGCAAAGCATTAGCTGCTTTAAGTGTTGTTACACTGCACAAATTCAATAATGCAACTATGTCTTATGAGATACATTTGTAAGAATATATCATGAATCTTACCTAAATCTTTTCTGATTTGTGTGCCTTGTGTCTATATATTTCTATGGCATTATGCTAGAGGTTTCCTTTAGTGGCTACCAAGGTAGAAATTATAATATTTATTTTTATTAAATCAAGTATTTTTCTTTGGAATTAAAAATAACAATTTTGTATCAACATGTGACTCAAAAGTTATTTATTATAGACATTAGATGGCTATAGAGAGAAACTCTCACTTAAAATGCATATATTAATTATCTATTTGAGAAGAATGCTAAATTTTAAACTGCAGAATGTTTTTATTTGACAAAATGTTTTCATTTCTATTTTTTCTAAAACATAACCAGAAATATATAGGAGGATTATATACTAGGTTCTCTAGTTTAACCCTCTTGGTACAAAAGCGGGCAGGATTTCAGCACGTTGCAGTATATCCACACAGTGCAGGATTAGACATTAAAATATTTTTGAAGACCATTTAACAACTCAAAAATATTTTGATATATTTAAATTTCAAAAATTGTATCTATAAGCTGCTTTATAGACCAAATGTCAAATGTATACAGACAAGTTTTTAAAGCTGCAAGCCAATGTACCACAGTATAAAATGTAATGTTTTGGTGTGAGAAATATGAATGCTTCTATTATTATTTTCTTCTGAATATATATACATGTGTATACATATATGTAGTTATATTTGTGTTTTGCAAATTTTCAGTCCGTTAAACATTTGTGCTAAAAAAAAAGCCAACCAAATTTTAAAAAAATAACTGCTGCGCGATATCTTAATATGTCATCTTTTTAGCCCATTATGTCCTCACACAAATAAAATGTTTAAGTGGGAATTCATTGGTGCAGTCATTAAAAAGCCATTTTTTCAAGCCCTTTTAAAATTGTTTCTTTGTAACATTACATTAATGTTTCCTGAACACAGAGCAGACATTGGTGAAAACACTTTGTGCACTGAGCTTTCAGCAAATGTAGACTCAGAAACTGAGTGCTTCCTTCAAACCCTGAGCACTAGGACAGTAGGGCTGGAGGAACAAGTGGTTGTCCCAGGGCATTTCCGGGAATCCAGGACGCGTCACTGAGGGAGGAACCGGGAGAAGGGCTTACAGTTCCACAGAGGCTGTGCTTGGACCTAAACTTAAATTTCAGAACCAAACACAGATATATTAATATATTTTTATTACTACTGGAAAGAGAAGTGATAGACAGATGGACTCAGTCTGTCAAAAAGAGAAAGCAAGGAGAGACAGAAATGGAGGAAATCAGAGGCAGAGACACACTGGAGAGAAAATCCATTAGGAGAGAACCTCCATCTCTGAGGACAATGGAAAATGAGCTGCTATTAAAGTGTAAACAGCTGTGTCTATTCATAATATTCAATGCCTCCTGATTCTTTAGTCCAAAAGTCCCAATTGCAAATGATATAAATAACTTCCAACCCCACTGCCATCACTGCAACCACTGCCACAGAAAGTCTCAGAATACTGTTAGGAAGAAGCATCTATAAAGAAAGAGGTCAAAGGACCACGATCAGTGTTCACCATATGGCACCCACATAGGTAGGTAGGAAGAATCCTGTCATAAAGGACAATCAATCAAATCTATGAGTATTTGGCTGCCCTTGATATTTTATTTATTTATTTTTATGTATTTTTTGAGACAGGGTCTCACCATGCAGTTTAGGTTGGTCTGGAACTCACAACCATCCTTCTGCTTCAGCCTTCTGACTGCTGGGATTACAGTCCTGAACCACCACTCCCCGGTATGACCTTAACGTTTCAATCATGCTGTAAAACTTCCAAGTCTCTTTTAGTTACAAAAGAAACAAGTAAGGTGAAATGGAATTTATACCTGAAGTAAAACTAACACACTGCTATGGGTATGGTCCTGTGGCTCCACCAATTCTCATGTAATCATGACATGGACGTGGCTGAGTCTAGCGTTCATGATTGATTTGTTGTCTAGTACTAGGATTGGTGATGTGAGTGTTGCATCTGCCCAGGGATGGAGCTGACCTACAGTGTAAGGGCAAGAGGAAGGCATGTTTTCTCTGTCTCTCGCTGGTTCACCTTGTTGTTTTGTGGCCACCATGAATGGCTACCCTGTCATGCCATGTTGCCTTGGAGCCAACTCAGTATGGACTGAAACCCCTGAGAACTGTAAGAAATAAACCTTTCTTTCCCTAATTTTGGGCATCAGGTACTCTGTCTCAGCAATGAGAAAAAAGTAACCAAGACAGAATTTGGTACCAGTGGAGTGGGGTTGCTGCTGTGACTAAGCCTGACAATGTGTTTCAAGATCCTTTGGAAATGACTTGTGGTAAGAGTTTGGAAAGGTTTGAAGATGTCACCTGAAAGAATGGCAATGGAGTAGCTTAGGCTGTTCTGTAGGGGAGATTCTGGTCAGAGCTCAGGAGATCAGAAGGCTGATAAAAAGCCTGGCAGTAAAGACCAGTTTTGGGAGATGTCTGCTGGGAAGAAGGACTATACTGGTTGTTGGACTCCACACGGTGTGTGTTATAGCTTGACAGAAAGTTTGTCTGCATTTTCCTCCAGAGACTTTGTCTGAGACTGAGATTAAGGGCGATGGACTGATTAATCTGGCAAAGGAAATTTCAAGGCAGTCAAATGTTGAGGTGGTGGTGTGGCTATTGTTGGGGGCTTTTAGCCAGATTTATGTTGGGAATCAAGAGCAAAGAGCCCAGCATGGTGATTTAAAATGTTGTGCGTTTTGCCAGGAAACTGTGGACTGTAAAGATAGAGCTGAGACCTCGATTGCTGAGAAGGAACAAAGAAATAAAAATAATGGCCTGGGGACATTCCAGGAAGCAGCAGGGCTCCACCCTTCACAGCCTCAGACTGTCAAAAGTAAAAGAGTTTGCTTGGAGGAGAAAGCCACAGTGCTATGTTCCAGAGTGGTGATGGAAGCTGTGGAAGATTCCAAAATGGTGACAGCCACACCAGATTGCAGAATGGCAGTGGCACAGAGAAGTTTTCCTCACAATAAGGTTCAGAGAGCTCAGCAATCCAGGTACTTGACCCCTACAGCTAAGAGAGAGGAAAGCCTGGCTGCAGCTCCAGCTAGCAGCAGACCTTGGGAGCATCCATGCAGTGCTGGCTTTCAGTGCAGGGAAAATGCACTAGTTCTGAGGTTAAGGCCTGAGAAGGCTTGGAAGGCCAGGAAGTGTACCTGTGAGAGGGCAGTATGTGAATCTGCAAGTGTGAAGCCAAGGGTGCAATGGAAAACCCAGAAGTTTGAAAAGGCCATGAATGTGGAACATCCAAGAAAAGCTGCAAGAACCAAGCAGAGTGGGCTTAAGAGAGAAGCTACGGAAGTTAAAATCCCTGGAAGTGCCATGAGGGTGGAGTTACTCAAGCCTTTTGGAGCTTGCAACCAGATTGCCTCAATTGCTGAGCATAGAACTCCAGGACTTAATGTTTGCCCTGCTGGATTTTGGACTTGTTTTTGTTCCAATGCTTTGTATTACCATTTGTAACTTTTGGAATGGCAATGTTTATCTTGTGCCTTTGCATTTTGGAAGTGTCTAACTTGTTTTCCTTTGTACAGAGGGATACAGTTAAGAGTTTGCCATAGATCTCAGAGGAGATTTGGGACTTGGACTTTTCAGCAATGCTGAAACTGTTAGCACTGTGGCAACTCTTGGAAATGGACTAAATGTCTTTTGTATGAAGGATATACATGAGCCCTTGGGGGGAGGCTAGGAGTGGAATGCTATGGGTATGGTCCTATAACCCCTCCAAGTCTCATGTAGTCATGATATGGATGCGGCTGAGTCTAGTGTTCATGATTGGTTTGTTGTCTCATGCTGGAATTAGTGATATGAGTGCTGCACCTGCCCAGGGGTGGAGGTGTAAGGGTGAGAGGAAGGCGTGTCTTTGCTCTCTCTTACTGGTTCACATTTGCTGTTGTGGTGGCTGTGAATGGCAGCCCTGCCATGCCATGCTGCCTTGGAGCCAACTGAGTATGGACTGAAACTCCTAATAACTGTAAGAAATAAACCTTTCCTTTCCTAATTTTGGGTGTCAGGTATTCTGTCTCAGCAATGAGAGAAAAGTAACTAAGACACACACTATTTGTCAAAAGGGTTTTGACAGGGTCAAAGACTACATATCTGGTAGAATTTTCATTTTATTCCCTTTAAAATTACACCAATCTTTTTATATGTTCAAAAATTTTCCATTGTTTTTATATTGTCTTAAAATTATAAAGCAAAATTAATTTAATTCAATGGACTACCTTTCCTCAGAAGGTTGAGAGAATGATTTCCTTCAATCAGAGAAGTGGATCAATCATTTAAATATGAGAATACTCCAAAGGGAATGACCAGCAAACTATCCCATGCTTGGGTGTTCATTTCCTTGGACTTGTTAGAGCAGTGCTGCTGTCGGGTATTGTGGTTCAGGGTTGTTGGAAAGGCTGAATGCAATGATTCTAGAAAGCATGCCTTTCCCAGTTGTCCTGAATTTACATTACTTAGTCAATACCTGTTGTCTTCTCTTCTCCGCTAGGGGAAAAAATCAGTTCAGACCCAGAGCTGACATTCTCTTAGCAGGCTGGAACACCACACCACTTAATTACCAACAGGGAGATGTGAGGAGTGGTTCTGATCATACCTTAGTTCTGCCCAAGGGCATTAACCCAGCTGCTCCCATTTAGTATGTGGTAAAAAAAAAAACTTGCCAGGCTACAGCCCCTGACTATTGCCTTTGAGAAAAGGAGATCAGTATTCAATAACTGGCCAACCACAGTTTTGTTCTAAAATGTCTAGAATGCAAGCATCCAAATTGCAGAAAAATAAAAACCCAGAAGTGAAAGATAACTGGGCAAAGGGATATTATAATAAATCTGAATTTCTTGACATCGATGCTATACCACATTAGGAAGGATACTACAGAATACAGCCCTACTCAGTGAACCCTGGTAATTAATCTCAACTCAGTGACTCTTTAACTCCATCAAAAGTCAGGGGCAGATGTATTAGAAAGCTTCTGTTTTTGACCTCTGTTCTTCTACATTTTTAAAAGCTTCCATTGTTTTTATACTGTGTCACATGGCTTAATTCATACTGAGCAACAAAGTATAAAGTTTTTGATATCCTATTTAAAGTAAACTGCTTTAGTCGGGCGTGGTGGCGCACGCCTTTAATCCCAGCACTCGGGAGGCTGAGGTAGGAGGAGCTTTGTGAGTTCCAGGCCGGCCTGGGCTACAAGGCGAGCTCAAGGCCGGCCTGAGCTACACAGTGCGACCCTGCCTCAAAAAACCAGGGCTGGGAGTTTGGCTCAGTGGCTTAAGCACCTGCCCTGGCAGGCAGGAGGTTGTGAGTTCAATCCCCAGTACCGCAAAAAAATAAATAAATAAATAAATAAATAATAAAATAAAATAAAATAAACTGCTTTAAAACCTGCATAAAGCAATACATTAATGTTTGAGCCACAGAAGTCATAAGGAAGTGATTCCTTCTAATCATCTGATATGGAAGAAACATATTTAGCTCCAAATGAGTGATGAGCCTGTGGAGTGGCCCAAGTGGGGCAAGCTGACGTGAAAACTTCTAAGTCCCCAAGGCTTTCCAGGGCTTCATGGTGCAGAGTCCAAAAAGAGGGACTGACTGAGAGGAACACTGCAAAATCCTGATGCATAGCCTCTCTTTTCCTCCCCCTCACTTCCCATCTCCTCTTTACCCCCTACCTAGTAAACCAACCTTCAAGCACTGAAAACAAAACAGAACGAATTAATGGCCCCTGTTCTTTTTCATTATTTATGCCCTTCTCATGTACCACACTAACCAAGGGATGCTCTTTGATGATTATATCTCCAAAGAACATTACTGCGATCATGGTATGTGCTGGGGAACCATAGATAATTAATCAGTCAAACAGAGATATGGATAAGAATAACTTTTGGATTTTGCAAAAGTAAATTTATTGCCTAAAACCTGCTAGGAACTGATTAATCACATAGCCTCTTACACTCACAGTTAAATCAGTACGTATACTACAGCTGATTGCAGGTTTATGCCTTCAACCCAAGAGAAATAAAGGAAGGCAGAGTTTACTTTTGCTCCTTTTAAACCTTATTTCTCAACTCCAATAGGATATGTATTTGCTATAGAAGTGTTTCAGGTATGGAAGTTTTCTTATCCTAATAAACCTACCAGGAAATGAGACACCTATTTATTTGGCTTTTTTTTTGCTTATTTTGTAATAAATCGGCGTGTCACAGGGTTCCATCGACATTTATTATATTTGTAAAGTGGGAATGAAAAAATCCATAGTCCTAAACCAACAAATGCATGAAAACCACTGTAAGCACTATTCTACATTTTCACAGGTTAATCTTTACAAGGAAAATTTGCATGATTTTAAGACAGTGTTGTGTGGATTATAAAGGAATCAGCAACCTTTGTCTTCACAGCAGTGAACCATGGAGAATTCTGGGAGTGTACTATGGACAAGGAAAAGGAAAAGAGAATTGAATGGCCTTTTGTTTCTTAAAAAAAGGAAACCAACAAAGACTTG
>RJWM01033796.1:0-20091 GCA_004363535.1 Dasyprocta punctata
GCTATGAAATATTGCCACTTCCATTGCAATCCTGGAGCCATCCTTTTAAATTGTGAAATGCTCGCTGCTGCACACGAGGAGCAGGAACCTTTTCTGATTTGAAGGCATGGGTAGGAGGCTTCGTTTGTCAGGGAAGAAAAATGCATAATTCAAACAAAAGTCACCTGGCCCTGATAACTAGAACAAATGAAGCAAAACTTCATTCTTCGGTTCAGCGCCAGGAAACCACTGCTGTCCCTCCAGATACAGAGAGTGCCCCACCCCCATTTCTCACTGCCTATTAGAGGCTCTAAGCATCTAATGAAGGAAGAGAGCTCGATGAGGGTGGGCAGAGCACTACTTGATTGCTTTTTGAGTCTTAGAAAAAGCAGTACGGTTTTGTTCCTTGCTCTCTCTTCCTGGCTCTGCAGAAGGGCAAATTTAATTCTGCACCCCCGTGCCTGAATGAGTATAAAAGCACTCCAGAATGTCTGCTTGCTTTTCTTTCCTGTCATCCCCCTCCTCCTCTGTCCCCTCCATCACAGTTTCTGTCCCAACCCTCCTCCCCCAAAACCCCAAATCTAATTCCAGCAGCAAGTGCATGATAATGAGTTATCCATTATTCCATCCTCCATCTTTTGGACAAATATTTATGAACAGCCTGTGATGGATGAGAGAGTTGAGAAAGGAGAAGAGGCGCTCTTCCTTATCCCCTTCTACAGTCCATAGTCCTAAGAGAGTTGGGAAATTCTGCCCCTGAAGCAACTGTAAACAGTTTGCAGCTGTTATCTGTATGGATTTATAAAGAGAAGGTATTACATAAAAATTACCAATCTCTTCTAACAATGCTCAGTGACTCCTGGCTCAGTGACTCCTCCTTCAGCAGCTAAGTAAAATGAACCGGCAGAGCAAACAGAATCTGGTGCCCATGGCAACATGCATTACTGCTTTGAACCTGTCAATTCGCCACAAGGAAATCACATTAACGGAACGGTTTTCTGCTACAAATAGCTTTTGTTTCCACGTTTTAATTACAGGGCTAGTTGTTTCTTGATTTCTAAAATCTTCAAAGATCGTAGGCCAAAAAAGAGAGAAAGGTAATATTGTTTCCAAAATGTCATTAAAATTCCAAGCAGCCTTTTAGTTGGGAGAAGGAAAGGGAAGACAGGAGAGACAATGTTGTCTCCATCCTCCCTACTATGTGACAGTGACAAGCCAAAGGTTTAGTCAACTACTCTTTTAGCATTTTGCTTCTTGATTTTTTAAAGAATTTTTTCATCTGTGTAAAGCAGATGCCTCAGGAGAGTGTTATGAGGCTTAATGTCTGCAGAGTGCCATGGATAACTGCTTAGGATTATCAGTTAGTATTGCTGGTATGCTGGGTAGGGAGCCTCAGTTTTGCCCTCAGCCCCAAGCTGCTTCTTTCAGTCATTAAGAGCCAGGGGGAAAAAATGCTCATTTTAGCTATCTTTAATTGCTTAAGTGTGGACCAGGGTGGAAGAGGTTTATGAACACATTTTATGAACAAATGAGTTAAGTTCATTAAAAAAAAAAAAAAGGGCACAATTAGAACTAATTTCCACGACTGAAAAAGCTAAGGAGATAAGAGATGGACTTCGTGTCGCATGGTGTATTCAAAGAGAAACCAAGAAAGTCTGGATGATGAAAGAGAAAGAAATCTGAAGCATTTCTTTAAGTTGCAGGTATTAGTACTCTTCATTTTGATCTCAATAAGCAATATGATCATGAGGGAGAGAGGGAATCACCCCAATACAAAAAGAGACTTGATAAACTCAAAGTTTGTGGAGAGCATCTCTGCAATTCTGTCTAGATATGAATGGAAAGGTAAAACCTATATAAAAAAATTTTTAAACTCATTTCTAGGCCCTGAATATATTCCGCCCACCACTGGTGCAGAAGATTATAAACGTAGAACATGACACAGGGCTCTGGGGTCCCTAGCTCTTCTTTCTTTAAACAGAAGACCCACTGCTCAGGACTTTGTTGGTTTGCTTACTTACTTTTAAAAACAATTTTACTGAGGTGTAATTGATGCAGAGAACTGCATCTGTTGAATGTGTACAACTTGATGAATTTGCACAAGTGCGAATCTATGTGGCACCATCCCCACAGTCGCGCTAGACATACACGTCGCCTCCTGATTTTCCTCGGAACATCATGGACTGAGGAAGTTGGGCTGTCCTCAGCCACTTCCTAACAGCCACTGCCGTTTGACCAGGTCCTCCCAGTGGGACCAATGTGTTGGCAGATGGACCCCACGGGGGGAGCGTGCAAGTAGGAGGAAGCCGCCTCACTCCCCTTGGCCCTGCACACCGGCTCTCACAGCCTGCTCTTCTGGGCCTTTGAAGGAAATCCTGGACAGTTCCCATCCATTTCCAGGTCAGTCTCAGGCCCTGAGCATTTTAGGCAATCAGATATCTGACCAAAATTAGCATTAAAGCTTCAGTTTTTATCTTGTTTTATACCCTCTCCTCCTTTGGCCAGAAACGTGCAGGGAGGAAGAACAGGACTTGGTCCTCTCCTTTCTCCTCCTTGTTCTACTTGCTAGGAGAGTCCAAAGTCCTGAGGTTGGGCCAGAAGGAGAGGAGAAAGAAGAGTGGAAAGGACACTAATGCCCTCATCACCTGGATACTGCTGTCATCTTGCTTTTGGCCCACTAGGCTGAGCAGATAGCCAAGAAGAGTGTGTGTGGACCCTGCCAGGCCTGAAGAGATGTCCCCAGGGAGACGCAAGCTCAGAGTTTTCACACCCTTCATGCTAGGACACCTCTCCAGCAGGGGCTGTTCAACCTTCTACCCAAGGTCTGTCTGCTCTTATCGGTGGGGTCACTTTGACCTTAGAGGTAGCTCTTCAGGATGCAGATCCTCTTGAGATGACCCCATCCGGCCCCTTGCTCCACAGCGTCTACATTTAGCCAACTAGTGAGGGCCTCTGCTGCAGTGCCCTGGAAGAGTGGGGTCATTCCCAGCACAGCCATGGTGCTTTCCCCACAGACTGCCGGAGCAGCCCTAACCAGAGCCTCCCACTCAGACCTTCCAGTACACATCAGATCTGGGTCCTGTGATCCCCACGCACTAGGTGGCACCATCCAACAGTCCCAGCAGGGCTCCTGAAGCACACTTTGTTGATGGTGGGTGTAGAGAGGCAAGACTTGGGCAATACTGAAATCGAGTAGGGATATGCTGAGCCCTGGAGTCCAGAGGTGGGCACTGGAGCCTCAGCCATGACAGAATCAGACTTCATAATGACTTCACGTCTAGGCCTTTCTTTAGAATGTGGGCTTACTTGGCACCAGTGAATTATTCCCTGCCTTTGAGGCTTTTGCCTTCCTCTGAGACAACTAAATAAAGGCTTTGCAGTTAGCACCCACCCTATTACAGAAGATTTTTGTTGTTGTTGTTTTTGTAGGTTTTTGCTTGTTCATTTGTTTTATTTATTTTAGGCTTTTAATATGTCCAATAATGCAAAAAATACAACAAATAATATACACAAATAGTATGGGGTCAAGGCCAGGAGTCAAGGCCAAGACAGCAAGAGAAACTGCAGAAGGTTGCTGGAGGGAGTAACAAATTTGTGTGAGTAGCTCAGAGGCCTTCTAGGAAAACAGAAATCAAACTCCAACCCTTTGTGTTAACCTTCAGTCATGGAAATCTGTGGATGGCCTTGGCACTGACCAAGGTCCTGGAGCAGAAAAAAAAAAATTTTTTTTAAATTACCAAGAGCCACATGGTGGTACACGCCTGTTATTCCAGCACTCAGGAGGCTGAAGCAGGAAGATCACTGGGAGTTTGAGGCCAGCCTGGGCTATATAGTGAGTTAAAGACCAGCCAGGACTACAGAGAGAGATCCTGTCGCAAAAAAAAAAAAAAAAAATTACCAGGAGAGAAGTAAGGAACCAATGAAGTAGACCCAGAATCCAGTTAGGTAGTCCTTGAGGTTGTCATGTCAGCGCATACCTCAGATGACTTCGGCATTTCTCAAGGTAAACAACCAAAGACCCTTGATTTTGGAGAATTGGGAAATTCAGAGCTTCATCTTCCCCATGGCTCTCAGCCCTCCTGAGAAATGAATATGTGATTTACCAAAAGATTGTTTATTAATATCTCACACAATTATGCCTCTTGAAAAGGAAAGGTTAATGTCCATGATCTTTGATAAATCAAATCATTAGATTTGAAACAACTTGGGACAACTGAAAGACTAACTCTATAATCCAGACGTTTATAGAGAACTTACCAAGTAATGTCACCTGTTAAACCTGATAAAGTTTCTAGAAGGTGCTAATATACATGGAAAGTGACATGATGAAAAGTGACATGATAGATGCTGTAGTTGGTTTTTTCCATCCTGCTTCTTGCCAGAAAGGTTGATTGTTTGTCTCCTTTACCAAGAATTTTGCTCATTCCTGATCTCTTTCTCACCCGCAAAATGCTATAAATATCCTATCTAGAGCCAGGGATAGCCTAAGTAGCATTTTTAGTAGAAACAGTTGATCTTCTGAGTTGTTCTACACCAGGAAAACCTTAAACACCACAAACACTTAAGGCAAGATTTTATATCCTTTGGTAGTAAAAATATCATTGATGAGGGAGGGGGTGAGAATGGCCCATAAATGAAAGTCCCTGTTGAACATACGGGAAAGTCTGACAATATAGAGACCTTTGTTGTAATGTCTATCACTACCTGCTCTAAATTTAATGGACTCACAGTATTGAAATATTGTGAAAATGTTCACAGCATGTCAGTTTGGAATACATTTTTATCAGATTACCTTCCCGGAATAGCTAACTGCCACCTGGCTGAGAGATGGATCATAATTTATACCCTTTGAAATTGTGAAAATGAGATAGTTGATGTAAAAGAACTTGGCACTATGCCTAATGAATAAAAGCTTCTCAGCAAGTATAGTACTAGACGATCTCAAACACGAATCTGAGTCTGTATAAGCAAGCTGGACCCTATAAAGGTGTATTTTGATTCAAATCAGGAGTGGCCGAGGAAGAGAGGCCCCAGGCAGCCAGAGACAGCGATGAAACCCAGAGCCAGCCAGGGGCTACTAATGGGGAGACTGAGAAATTAAGTAAAACTCCACTACCCTCATCATTGAGTTTGTGTTAATAACTCACCCTCTGATCATCTCACTCCTTTGATTTGACCCCCTCTCGCTTTTATGGTCCACTCCAAAGAGAAAAGGCAAGCACAAGGCAACAATAGAAACAGAGCAACTGAGCACAAAAAGAAGGTGGATAGGAATTAGCAGAATCTCATTAATGTATGTCTCCCTGCAGTGTCCGGGCTGTACATAGCTCTAAAGCAAAGCAAGGCTTCCACCTAGTGGGGAAGCAGAGGTGTCCATCGTTATTTGCAATGTTATGAAACCCTCCTCCACCCGCCGCATTACGTTTGGCAGCTGTTCTAAAGCTGTATGCCAACTAAATCATGCTTGACAATCATATTTGTTTCTGGCTACTTAATTCATTCATTTAGTCCAGTAATAGATATTAACAACATCATAGTCCCTGCAGCAATGCAAACAATTACAGACATTTGTAATGTTCCAGCTTTCACTGTGTCACAAGTGCTAATGCATCAGTGAAACTAAATAAAAAAAAAACCTGTCCCTCAGGCAGTTGGCTGAATGGAATAAGGGTGATTTTATCTTCTGTCCTAGTAATCATGGAGAAAATGAAGAATCCGACCATTTGGAGAAAACATTTTCACCGTGGAGTAATATATATGTGTTAATTCCTCCGATTAAAACAAATGCTACATTAAAACTTCAATGCAACCCAGACATACCGACTGATTTTTATTAAAAATACGGTGTCATTGGAGACTGCAAAGACACTCTTTATTTTGTGGTTTATAAGGGGAAATTCTTCCAGATATGTGAAAAATTGCATTTGAATCACCCTGTCAGGGTCAACAAATAAAACTTAGTGTCTGAGAGTTTAGTCTACAGCTTCCTGTGGCCACTCAGAGTAGCTGGGGAAGGAGAAACAACGGGCAAAAATGTGACTAGGTACCACTGACAGGAGAGATTTTTAGCCTCATTAGTAGTGTGCTTCCGTTTGAAATGAAATTGAATTCAATGTTTCTGTATTTTTATTGTATGACAGAACCTATAGAAACTGTTACAAATCAACTTCTAATTAAAAGCTTTGGGTGGTTGATAAACAATAATTATTTTTTAATAATGTGGTACTTAGAGTTCAGTGAGAAAATAGAAGAAACTGTAAATCTGAGGATAGAATTAACAGAAGGCTTTCAATAAACTGCAAAACCAGCAGGGTTTAGAGAAAGGAGACTTGTTAGGACACTAATGAGGATAAATGAATAATCTTTTACAATGACCTGTGCTTGAAGGATGTCCTTGAAAATGAGGATGAAAAGAGAGGGGAGGAGGGTTTGGGCCTCATTACTTTCACAGAGGTAAGAGAGAGCGTCAGGACATCAATAAGGAAAACTATTGGATATTAATGTGTTCTATAAATATCCTGGTGATTTACCAAATCAAACTAAGTCTGGTTAGGGGCTGGGGTTGTAGCTCAGGGGTAAATCCCTTCCCCTGTATGCACAAAGCCCTGGATTCAATCCCAGTTCTGCAAACAAAACAAAACAAAACATAACAAAACAAAACAAAACAGAAGAATCTGGCTTGGCTCTCCCACCTGCCTTCTGATGGGATAGGCACTGTCACTATCCTGGGTACAGGTGCTCTCCCTCTGAGAAATGTACCAGGATCCTGGAACCAAGCAGCGACAGTAACTGGATGTATCCTGGAAGACCCAGCCCTTACCCTACAGGTGCCACTGTCATTACTGATCCGCCTCCAGTTTTGCCATCAAGCACTGAACCTCTGCCCTCCTTGTTACACGGTATTCATTTCTAATTGCAGCTATAACAGATGACCACAGTCTTGATGGCCTAATTTATTACATTACAGCTCAGGAGGTTAGAAATCCAAATGGGCCTCACTGATCTCAAACCCAGGTAGCAGCTGCATTCCTTTCTGGAAACCATAGGAAAGAACTCTTTCTCTTGTCTTTTCCACCTTTCACAGGATGCCTGCATTCTTTAGTCAGTGACTCATTCCTCCATCTTTCCCCCTTTTTGCTTTTGTTTGAGGCAGGGTCTCACTATGTATCCCAGGCTGGCCTCAAACTCCCGGCAATCCTCCTGCCTCAGCCTCCCAGGTGGTGGAATTACAGGTGTGCACCACTACACGTGACTTTCCCCCATCTTTAAAGCCAGCAAGGGCAGGTGCACTTTCTCACAATAACGCCGCTCCTCAAGTTCTGACTCTCCTGCCTCCATCTTCCCCATAGACAGATGCTGTGATCACATTGGATAATCTGGGATACTCACCTTGTTTCAAAGCCAGCTGATTAACAACCTTTATTACAGTCAAAGCTTTGTTTAACAGTCATAGCTTCTGGGGATCAGGTCGTGACCATCTTTGGGTGTAGATGATTTGTCTACCCCAACCTCTATGACAGAAGGTCTATGTGTCTGTCGTTTCTACTGCTTCCCAGGCTTTTTTTTTTTTCAACTGTAGGGGATACTGTAAAAATAGAAATACTTTCATAATATACTGGGACTACTGGATCTGGGGCAGCTGCATGGGAGGGAAAGATCTGTTATTCATTAATCAGTCACTCTTACTTCCGCCCAGTCTCCAAAGTTCTCCCTCAACCTGCCCTGTATATTTCCATCTTAGCTAAGCTTTAACTTTCCTTGTATTCCTGGTTTCTTCCTTCTCTGGAGCAACCCAGGGTGACTCCTCACTCTTGCTCATGACACTTGACTAAGAGTCCAACCAAGTGGAAAGTGCTAAAACTCAATTCAAGTTAGTCTAAGCAAAGAAAAGTCTTTTTTTTTTTTTTTTTTTTTTTGTCTCACACAACTGAAAAGTTCAAGAGAAGCATTGGTTCCTGTGATAGCTGGATTCAGGGCTAAGTGGCTCTAAACCCCTCTATGGAGGTTCTCTTTCTGGTCTTATAAATTAACCCCTGCATATATCAAGCTTACTTCATCTTTTCTCTTAGAACCAGCTGAAGCATACTTTATAATATGAACCCATAGAGACTTCTTTAGACCTACTAAATAAAGATCAGTTTGAAAATATTGTAGAAGTGCTAGAAAAGACAGAATAATTTAGAGGAAATTGTCAGCCTACTACTTACTATGGCTTGAATGTAAAATTTAAACTGCATGTTTAAATCCTTGTGCAAATATAAACAGCTAAAAGCATTAGGACAAGGACATTTTATTCCTTTTAAGATTTTTAAAAGATAAACTCATGCATCCCTATTCAGGAAAAGGGTGTCTGTAGAGTTCACTTCCTAATAAAGTTTTTAAAGTTTCTCTCTCGCCTTCTTATGACTGGCAGACTGTATCTTAGTTTTCTAAGTGTAATGCCCAGTAAAATAGTATCTCTGGCAGTTTGAACAATGGTGCTTAAACACAAAATTACTTTCTCACGTGAAAATACTTTAGAGAAAAATAATGATGGAAAAGTTACTATCAAAACAAATGTTTCAGATTTAAAAAACGTTTAGTGGATGGCTAACTCAGCGCTATAGCAAAAGGAAAAGAAAAGGAAGAAGAAAAAACTGGAAGAGCGAGTGGACAAGATGGACTAGGACCGATAACACACAAAAGGGAGAAGAAGAAATCAACAAAGGGCAGTGCAAAAAAGCAACCAGTGGAAAACAAGAAAGTCAAGAGTTTGGTGTTTGGGAAGTGAAGTGCAGGAAGACTATCAAGGAGGAAACTGTTGAACTGTGCGTAAAGGTCTGAGAAATGATCCGAGATTTGATATTGATTTCATAATATGCAGCTCATTTGATAACCCTAATGAGAGAAGTTTTGGTGAAGCTGTGAGAATGAAATCTCTTCAGAGAAGTTTTGCTGCAAACATGAACAAAAATGAAAGAGTAATAGGATGGAGAAGTGGAGCCAAAACAAGAATTTGTTTTACAGTGGCAGAAATAAGAACATGTTTGGTTACTGGTGTGAATGGCACAAGTAACAAGAAAAAAAACAAGTAACAAGAGAGGGGAAGACTTTCTGGAGCAGTACCTTCGAATACCCTGCATGATGTGATCCAGTCTGCAATTGGCTACAGGTAAAAATACGAGGAATTGTTGATGACAGCGGGTTCACAGAAAGGCTGAGACAGCATTCTCTTACCGGACAATGGTGAGAAAACCTGGGCCTATGTCAGATTATATCAATTCTCTTAATGAAGGGAAAAAAAGCACAGAATATGAATGTATGGATGCAATTATCTTTGTACTTTTTTTTCTATATAGACAGAATTTATTAATTTTCTCCACTTTGGTATTCCTAATTTTTATGTATTTTGCAAAGGGCAAACACAGACATTAATGAGCACTCTCATTAACTTTAGGGAAGACCTTCAGACCTTTCACTAAGATATATGAATATTATAGCTCTTAAATCACAGGTATTCAATCTTTTTTTTTTTTTGGATGGGGGACCAGGGATCAAACTCATGATCTCGCACTTGCCAGGCAGGCGCTTATACCACTGAGCTAAATCCCCAGCCCTGGTATTCAATCTTTATGATCAACATCCACCTTTAATCTGGAGTTTCCTAATGTTAATGACAAAAAGAAGCTAATGCTCTACACATATACTTTGCATCCTTAAGGCCATGATGGCTTTCAAATCACTCTTTTAGTAAATCTGCTCTAGTGCTCAAAGTAGCTCTGAGGGACATTAATGCAGCCCTGCTCATGGCAAGCTTTTACAATAAAGTTTAAGTTTCCCTTTCCACACAAGTTTGTTCTTTAATATGATTTGAAGGTATATCCAGGCCAGATTTTCAACAAGCATTACACAGAATCCTTCCTTTACTTAATTGGTCCAGAGAGATGTTACTTGGAAAAGGGTTTCTTGATCATGGATTTTAGAAAGGCCTCAAGCCCTATCTCCTTCTTGGAGATGTCCAATGTGAATTAGCATATTAAAGATTCTGAGATAATCAGGAAATTTCTGAAACCCATTGTGCCCTATACTTTACTAAAGAATTCTTATTCAAAATGAATACAAATATACTCTGCAAAGGATTGGTTTGCAGCTATTCTTTTGCAAAAATACATTACATAAAAAATTAGAAATATTTTGACATTATCCTAATATTTAAGATATTGAATGTGAAATACACTTTAGCATGTTCTATTCCCCTTACCTATTTTATTTGTACATGGAAAATACATATATTATATTGGTGTCACACTATTTCCTTTCACACAACTGCTATGAGATATGCTTTGAATGCTACAAAATCAGAGAACAGGTCTCCTGGAGAATTTCTTACGACCAACAAAGTGCCTCCCTAAAGTAGACATTGTTAATATTGACCACTTTCCACTGTGTTCCACCCTGCAGTCACAGAAAGTATATAAAATTATACTTCCAGAACTTTTTCTTTTCAACCAAAGGAGACTTATACAGAGCTAACAGAGCAGCACAGTTATCTCATCATTTGGAAAACTGCTGCCCTGGACTCAAGCAGATTGTGTATGAACAAAAACTAAACTCTCATAATGTTAAGTCACTAAGGTTTGGGGTTGTTATTGGGTTTTGGTTTATGTTGACTAACATGCTGCTCTACCTATCCAGAGAAAAAATTAGGGATGAATGGGTCATAAACCTCCTCCCCCATGAGAAGTAAAGAAAAATAGTTTTCTCCATATTTTATATCCCAGATATGTGTGAGCATATATTACTGATCTATGTATTAGGGAATAAGAATTAGCATTATGTAAATGATAAGAATGAATACAAATAACCAAATAATATTCATTAAGAAACACTAGTCCTTCCTATTTCTAATAATGAAATACATAAGACAAATCCTAATAACCATTTGGAAAATACTAGGGTAAAATTCATTTGAAACCAGAAAATGATATACGACTTTTAAATAATTACCTAAGTATTAATATATTTAAGATGTAACTAGAATTATGAAATGACAACAATTTTATTTAAATGGATTTCCCTAATACATATATATAATGAGTCATGTAATGCTTATTCAAGTGATCATTATGTGAAATTATATTTAAATAATAGAAGATTAAGTTTAAAAATGGGATAATTTAAAATGTTTGCTATACTGATGGAAACTGCTAATTCAATGAGTGGTAATTGCATGGTGTGTCATAATTCAAAAAGACTTTACCACGAGGCACCCTTTGGGACCTCAGTAACATAAACTGGTGGGAAAGACACTAGAAAAAAAAATGTTTTGCAGGGCCTAGACTAAGGGAAATAAGTCAGGTGTAGATTTGACTTCCTAAAGATAGCACTGGTTTAAAATTCAAAACTAGTATTCAAATAAATCGTGGAAATTTAAGTTTGACTATGATGGGACAAGGCAAAGTGGAAAGGGATGGGCAGAAAAACATATGATCAGATAAATGGGTCATGATAGTCATATAGGACCCCCAGCGATACAGAGGAAGTAAATATAACTCCCAACCTGCTCGAGGTCCAATATGTTGAGTTCATGTTCCCCGAAGTTGAAGAATGAATTCTAAGAAACAATGGCGCTCTAATCTTCATATCCATCAGAGGTTCCATACAGGAGAAAAGATTGATCAGTATTTAAAGTGTGGTAAGGGTTTCCTTCATAGCTCAGCTGTTCAGATTCATCAGAGAGTCCATATGGAAGAAAAAAACTTATAAATTCCATGAATATTATAAGGGATTTGGTCAGACTTCATATTTTCACAATAATTGAAGCGAAACCTTACAAATCTTGCTCACTTAGTTAATAGCTTAAACAATCTTAACCTTTAAACTCAGTGCTGCTGGAAAAGAAAGCTTATGAAAAACACAATCCCAAGCAACAATTAAAGTTTCTCCTAACACCCACTAAGAATAATTTGCTTCAAAAGGAAATCATTAGGATTAACATATATTTAAAATTAAAGTTTATGTACAAAAAAAAAGAGAGAGAGTAGGAAAAGTTTTTGAGAAAGAAATGGGGAATAGGAGTAGCTCCTGAGAGATGGGAGAGGTCCAGAATGGGTTGCCAACAAAGCCCACTTCTCAAAGGAAGCTTTATAAAGCAAAATCACCAGGTGGATGAAATGTGGGGCAAAATTATAATCAACCAATAAGCTTACAAGTATGGATGCTTAGGTAATATTGATCCAGTGGGGAAGCAGGTCACATAGCAAGTATACATGGATGACATCATTATCCTTGATAGAAAATCTACAGTCTTAGTCTTTTCTTTACTCAGTTTTAGTCTTAGTCATAGTTGGTGGGAGAGGATACCTAATGAGATAATGGTTTATTTATACCAGAAATCTCGAAAGAGTGGAACCAATAATCTCAAATTTCCATTTATCCTTTGGAGAAATATGTAAATCTGGCCATTGTGATTTAATTTACAGTTGTGATGCATTCTTATCTTCTGTATTAACTCCCCCAAAGGCCTAGCCCTGCCTGCCTGCCTATAATATTTCTATCTAATTTAGCTGTGTATAACAATAACAACTAACTCCAAGCAAAAATGAGGAAAGTGGACCTTGATGACAGAGACCCCAATCTGTCTATAATGCATTTATCAAATAATTTCTCTCTTGAAAGGAGTACAGAAATTATTTACAAATCACTCAAACATGTTCTGATAAACAGATGCTAAAATGTAGGTTGTTTCACTTCCTACCTGAATTAATAGCAGACTTTCAAGGCCTACAATTGAATTTTGTACTTTAGAAAACTCATAAAATACTACATAATAGAACTTTAAGATCTGTTCCAAAAAGCTGAAACCATAAAAATTGAATCTACCAATACCAAGATTCTATAGTGTTTAAGGTGAAGTTGGTTCCTAACTGAAACAAAAACTCTATAACCCTTCAGCAGTGCAGAGATGAATTCTTCATTCCTCTTTTAAAAGAAGATGCTCTATTAAAAATGCTCTTTTTAAAATCTAACTAATCTCTAGGGCTGGGGACATAGCTCAGCAGCAAAAGTGCTGGCCTGGCAAGTGTGAGGTTGCAAGTTTGATCCCAGGTACCAAAAAAAATCTAACCTCATGATAAAGAAGAAATCATGCATAGAAATGTTCTAGACCAGTGCAGTGTTGTTTTGTATTGTTTTGTTTTGTTTTATCTTGTTTTGAGACAAGAGCTCACCATGTAATTCAGGCTGGCTTTGAACTTACTATGTAGCTCAGGCTGGCCTCAAATTCCTAGTGATCCTCCTGCCTCAATCTCCCAAGTGCTGAGATCACAGGCATGTGAGGATGAAGCCAACACCCACAGAGGTCAATGCCAAGAGAACTACAAATAAACAAAGTTAGATTCCTGGTTACCATCTCCTAGAGCTGCCTGACCTCTGGACTTCTTGTTAAAGATGCAAATAAGTCTTTTATTGTTAGTAAATTTAATTTCTGTTACCTGCAGCTACAGACATCCTGATACACCAGGGTCTCATTTTTTTTTCTTCCTTTAAAAACATACTAGCACAAAGTGCATTCACAAATAAAAATGTAAACATTACACAATGAAGCAAAAAGTGAAGTCTTATTATTATAGACAGCTAAGTTATACAGAAATATTGTAGGCAGTTAGCCAGGGTTAGGCATCCCAAGGAATCAGTGTAGAAGATGAGAACGCATTGTAACTGTAGGTGGAAACACATTTGTTCAAGGCTAAGCCCCAAGATAAAGATGATGTGAGTACACCCACTTTCCCAGGGGTAAGCACTAATGATGTTCTAAATAGACATCAATCACCTGGGTGGGGGGACCAGGACCTTGACCCAACCCTTCAAGAAATGTTCTTGTTCTTTCCATGCACACTTGCTATGTGACTTGCTTCCCCATTGGATCAATATTACAACTATACTTGTAATCTTATTGGTTGATCATAGCTTTACCCCACCTCACATGTACGCATGTGATTTTGTTCTGTAAAACTTCCTATGAGAAACGGGCTCGTGGGCAACGCTCTTTCCGGTCCCGTTCTGTATCTCTTAGAAGCTGTCTCTCAATAAATACTTCCTACTCTTAACCCCTGTTGTTCTGCAGAATTCATTCAAGTTTGGGGAAAGCGAAATCAGCATATCAGACATCTATCTAGCAGGTTGGGAGTTATAATAGTTTCCTTTTATCAGTTAGAGGTCGTTTAGTATCCCTGCGTCATTACGCTGCCTTCCAGTCCCATGCTTGAGAAGCTACGTTACTAGTGTCTGCTGTCGCTACATTTTAAAATAATATGCTTAAATCACTAACTTTTGGCTCAGTAAATTACCTTCCATGAAAGACGATAGGGTGCCTCATTTCCGAGCACCCCACTCTGCTCTGCGTGTGTCCTACCTCTGATAAGCCCTTCTCACACCTTTCGCTGACACGTTGTGAAAATTCTTTTTCCATAATGGGAGTCGGGAACCTGCATTTATTTTTAAAGGGTGGGTCAGGTTTCTCATTTCAGCGTCTGGGACCCTCAAACCCAGCCCAGTGACATTTATCTTGGCAATCCAGAGGGGCACCTAAGAAAGAGATATGGAAACTGGAGATCTCGACTTTGGTTTGTGAATAGGTCCTTCAAAATGTAGGACTTGAGGGAGACATCTTATCACACTGATGAGCTCCAAACTAAAGTTGTTCATGATGATGGACTTTTTCAGACTATTGAAAGATGATAAGGTACCATGCTTCCTTTCTCCCAGCACTCACACTCTGCTTTTGAGTGTGTCTATGTCTCTAACTCTAATGAATCTTTTCATGTCTCTTTTTAAAAAAAAGAGAGAATACACTGACATTGTTTTCCTCCTTACCTTCCCATTTCCTTTCTCTTTCCCTTTCCCAGTATATCAAGTGTAGTTTACAAAATTATTCTAATTAAAGAGCATAACTGAATCATTTGCAGTTTATTTATAGGTTGGAAAACATTTGTAATGTAGACTCATTACTAATTAAGTAATTAGATCCATTGATTCCAAAAATCAATAGTATAAATTGAGTAATTAATTAGGTCCATGAAAGAAAATTTTCCTGGAAAAAAAGAAAATTTCAAGTGTCTGAAGTTCACCATTAATTTCTAACTTTACCCCTTCAAAGGGGTATATACTCAGCTCCATGCATCTTGTTCTCATGCTGTACCTTTTCTTACACATTGTAATTTAAACACATAAAACATATGTGTTGGTATTTTTGAGTCCTAGCATTTTCAAAATGCCTTTATTTTACTGTCAATCCTGTATTAATAGTCCACACATTTAATTTACAGGTTCACAAGCATTTTCCTTCAGACCTTTGAAATTATTGCTCATTCGCTTTAGTGTGTGGCACAATTTTTCAGAAGTCTGGTTAACCTCTTAGGGAAACTTCTTTTGACCACATTTCCCCCACCAAACAGTGCTCATTACTCTGCAACTCTTCTCCATAGAAACTGAACTCCATTGTCAGTGCCACAAACAACTCTATAAGGCACTTTTCTAAGCCAGGTGTATTCGGTTCCTCTGCCACACTAACCATACCTGCATCCCTGTCATCCTTCTATAATGATTCCCTTTTTGATGCAGTTGGGGGTTGGGAGAGAAGAATTCTTTTCCTTTGCATACAAGAGACTGTCTCACCATTTCACTGGCACTTACCAAGGACTCTTACAAAGGTTTACAACAGAAGACCAATAATTTTTTACTTTTACACATATGCAAAGTAAAAAATATAAATTCTAAAAAGACTCTAAGTATTCTGATCTATTCCCATCCACCCCCATTATTGTGTAGACATAGCCAGGGAGCATTTCATAAAAATAGGTATATATGAGCATGCATTTGTTCTATCCCTCACTAAACTGAAATAGGTGAGTCACCAGTCAACTTCCAGAACCTGTTCGGCACCGCTGATACTAGTCCAAAGTGCAAAACAACTACTGGTCAGAATGATTTGGCCTTTAATCTAATAATCTGACTTCTGCTCATAAATACTGTCTTATTTTAGAAATACAATTTAGTAACATTTTAATTACTTTTTTTCTTGGGAGAATAAAGGCATTTTTATTTAAATTATATACTCATAATTTGCTTGCTCGGGATTATTATAGGTATGAGTCCTGAAGAAACAATGCTAGGTTATTCAAGCAGCCAGAGCAATAATCACAAGAAAAGCATATTGGTGAAATATTACAGGCTACAGAAAAATACATCGGGCTCTGATACCATGATCTGCTCCAACCAGTTTGTCCACAGCTAATGGGACAAGTATCGGCATAATACGTGCTATCACCCTTGTTTTATGTAGATCCAAATATTTGTAATGACAAATTTTCACTCAGTGTTACTCTAGTAATTGCCAAACTTTTACTGTGGCACACTTGGATACTGTTAAGGGTAACTGGCAAAACCGGTTCCACAGCCTGATAAGTTTGGCAGACAACACTGGTGCTCTACCAGAGAATCGCAACATAAATTAGCTTATTGAAAGCTCTAAGAAGCTTATTGTCTTAGTCTGTTCAGACGATATAACAAAATACCATGATCTGGGTGGCTCATATAAAAAAAAATTTCATTCCTCACAGTTTTGGAAGCTGCGAGGTTAACAATGAAGGCCTAAGCAGATTTGCTGTCTGCTGAGGGCCAGCTTCCTGGTTCAGAGAGAGCTGTCTTTTTACTCTAACCTCACAGCTCGTATAGGGCCAGTGATCTCTTTATAAAAGCACCAATTCCACTCAAAGACTTGTCCTATGACCTAATCACCACCCACAGGCCATAAACGACATCACTTTTGGAGTGACAATCTCAACATCTGAATTTTGGAGGGATGCAAAAATTCAGACCATACTCCCCAACCACAAAAAACATACTGGATTTAACAAGTTTCAAGTATGACTGTATTAATACAGTACTGTATTACTGTACAAATTTACTTGAACATCTTTTTCCACACCATATGAACATCCTATAGCATACTATTCTGAAGAACTAGATGTTGTTATACAAATGGAATCATAACTAAAACTCCTAGTAAAATGTATTAAAAATTTTGTTCACAATTGTTTTGTTTTGGGTTTTGCCTGAGACAGGGCCTCACTATGTAGTCTGGGGCCATCTTGAACTCACCACGTAGCGCAGGCTGGCCTCAAATTCAGAGTGGTGTTCCTGCCTCAGCCTCCCAAGTGTTGGGACTACAGGTGTACGCCACAGCACGCAGCCACAAATGTTCTCAATGTAAATTTTCCAGATAGTAATGTCACTAAGGGCGCTTACTTTTACTGCCATAATGCTTTAAATCTGCTCCAACCAGGCACACCCCCACCACCTGACAGAAACTGTCAAGGTTAGATATTTATTTTGCTAACAAAAAAGAAAAAAAGTGCCTTCCACATGCTGATAGCATCCAATTCAAGACACACACAACCTAGCTGAAGATAGGAAGTCCCTATATGAAATTACTATTTTACCTGGAAAGATAAAAACAACCGTGATAGACTTGTTTGTATAGGAAGTATAAGTCAACCATTTTATTGTTCATTTCTTCAAGTGTAGACTCCCCACTATCTTTGTACATTAAATAAGTTACTCAGAAAACATGTGGATCACTAATTTCCAATAGCATATATGCCAAACTATTCACACACACACCCTAAAGATCATTACTTAAGTCAGTTTCTTGATATTTCATCATATCTTAAGTTTATATAATTCAGGGGAAAGGGGAAAATAAATTAGGCCTTGGAGAAAAAGGAGGACATACGCTAACAGTATAAAAGTAATGAATCCTTAATATGTTCACAATGGGGCCATACAAGCATGACTGTCTCATCCAGCAGCTTACTGACAGTCATGCATGTATTGCCAGTCTTTCAAGCCAGCAGGATCATGTTAAAGATAATCCTGATTTGAAAATGAGACCCTTTTGCAAAGGGAAGAGGACTGTTTCTCATTTGTGCTGTTTAATGGGCTAGATTAAAACAGATCTTGAGCCCAAAATAAAATCTACAGCTATTTATTTTTAATTATCAAACAAAAGTAGTAGTTTATAAGTTTCAGGAAATAAGTAAGATACATAAATGTAATAAGTCCATTCCCTTAACAAAATTCTCAAATTAAAAGCAGGGGCAGTAGAGAAGCATTTGGCTAGCATGCATGAGTTCCTGGGTTCAATACCTGACACTGCAAAAAGGAAAAATAAAAGTTCACAAAATAAAATTGACTAAGGATTATAGCTTTATGCCTAGTCTGTTTTCCCAACCAGTCCTAATTAGGAAAGAACTGGTAACAGAATTCTTGCTCTGAGAAAATAACACTACTTAAATAAAAATCTTCAAGATAGCAAAATTTGTGAAAAAAGGAATATAAGCAGCAACACAAATTACCAAACAAAAATAAAGCTAAGATCTTATCAAGGTTTTCAGATTAGAAAAAAGTTAACTCTATGAGATATAGTTTATGAAAAGTATATAACCTAGTACATATATATCTATGCTTGCAGATTTGCATAATAAAATTTTAACAAAATGACAACAGAGACTATCAACTTGTAAATACTTGTATTTCTCTCACTCACAATGTTGTATGAGACATTACTAGTTTAATATGTATCCATAGGATTAATACTCATATGGAGTATAACGTAGAAAGTGCAGAACTAAGTTTTATCTGAAAACAAAAGCACACATTTCTTAAGATTTAAAAATATTGCACATAATAAGGTTGCACAAAAATTACTGGCTGGTCTTACAAACAGAATGAGGTATTAGTCAATCTCTAGATAAAGATAAATGCAGAGGAGAAATTACAGATACACACACAAACCCACATAAATTCATAGTAATACCTACAGTGCCAACAACTAAGACAAAAATGTGAACAGATGTGTTAAGTAGTTATGATTTCAACCCTATAAAATCAATCATTAGCCAAGGCCTAAACATGTAACCATCTCTTGGCAATATTTTGTAAGTTTTCTTTTTTCAATTTAATTGGCCAAAAGCAGTATCAACATTTCCTGTACCCAATTCTGTGGCAAGATAAGGTAAATATCAAACCATACCTTTCTAAAGCTTTCAGTGGCAATTAACCACTGAATGCTCTCCTTTGCTGACTCAATTACACACTGTCACACATATTTAGAAATCCAAGTCACAAATGCTAGAGCATGCAATTTTAAATTAGCAAAGGTTTCACTTCAAAGATCATTCAAATTCACACAATAACTTTTACAGTTTAACCTATATATCAAGCAAACCGCTTTTTCTTTTCTCTGGTGGTAATGAAACTGGCCACACTGATGAGCCTAAGGGCACACAGGGAAAAAAAAACAAGCAGAATAGCATCTTTTTTTAAAGGACCTTTCCTAATCAAGAAAATTAATAGATTTTTGTTTAATTCACTAACTGAACATTGCTGAATGTCAAAAAAATTAAATACATAATAGTAATATCAAATTTCTGAGTAAAATCATGCACTTGTCAAAATATTTCAGAGAAAACTTTTTCATCAAAGATACTAAGGAAGAGTCAACCAGGTGGATGTAATAAGAACAGAAAAAGGAACTACTGTCCTGAACAGTCAGTGTATGTAGTGACCATATTTCCTCTTCGCTGAGTGACAGTCCTGCAGTGCTTGCTAGATCCATGAAATCTATTTTCAGTCTGTACTGTGTGCTGATTGGTGGAGTCAAAGCCACTAAAAGAAAACATTTTCTCCATATCTTCAAACATGTCATCAAACAATCCACCTCCAAAAGAAAACTCTTGGAAATGATGCCGCTGTCTACTAGAACCATCTTGCCGTGTCTGGAAGTGATTTTCAAAATGCTTCTTAGATCGAGTGTTTTGGTTTTGACCAAAAAAACTGAAGTCTTTAAATAAGTCGTCAAAATTGAAATTAAAGGACTGCTCAAAAGGACTTCCACTACCTCTCTGTCCTTTACCATTAGTGAAAGCACTGTGTCCCAGTGTATCATATTCCTTTCGCCTACCAGCATCTGAGAGTGTTTCATATGCTGAAAGAGATAAAAAATACTTTAGTAAGTAAAAGTATTCAAAATTACATACATTCAAACCTTCTAAAACATTTGACTTCATTCAA
>RJWM01033797.1:9403-20366 GCA_004363535.1 Dasyprocta punctata
AGCGTCAGCGATACATCATCTGGGGTGGGGTTGTGTAATATGCGGAAGCAGGATATGGTCGCCATCTTGGCTTACTCGATGGGAGGGGTAATCTAGCTCAGGCTTTGCTCCTTCCCCAAGGCCTCGCTTACACTCCGTCCGGCCTACAGTTGCTGCGTCCCACATGCCCAAGGTGACCTTTTATGTGGCTCCCCACACCACTGGACCCAACATTTCCCCTTTGAGGTACCTTCCTGAAAGAGTTAAAAGCATCAAATTATAGTAATACAAGCATACCCATGTTTACAGCAACACAATTTTGTAATAGCTAAATCTTGGAGGTGGCCTATCAACAGATGAATGGATAAAGGAAGTGTGGTATTTATACACAATGGCTTACTTCTCTGCTGCAAGGAAACAAATCTGAGTTATTTATAGCAAAATGGATGAACCTTGAATGCATAATGTCAAATGAAATAAATCAGACACACAAGCTTAAATGCCATATGGCTTCTCTTATGCAACAAATCTAAATTATAAATAAATTAAAAAGATAGATAAAAGGCAAACCATATGGGGCCCAGGTAGAGAGAAGCCAGATCACCCTCTGACTGATTCATGGAATGAGAGTCAAGAACAACTGAATGCTTAGCCGGGCGTGGTGGCGCACGCCTTTAATCCCAGCACTTGGGAGGCTGAGGTAGGCGGAGCGTTGTGAGTTCGAGGCCTGCTTGGGCTACAACGGGAGCGCAAGGCTGGCCTGAGCTACACAGTGCGACCCTGCCTCAAAAAACCAGGGCTGGGAGTTTGGCTCAGTGCCTTAAGCGCCTGCCCTGGCAGGCGTGAGGTTGTAAGTTCAATCCCCGGTGCCGGAAAAAAAAAAAACTGAATGCTTGCATCATTTGATTGACTTTGCAGGTCTAAGGTCAGTAGTCAGAGCTTCTACTAGGAGGATAACAGTATGCAATGTAGCAAATATGGGGGATTTCCTTCTGTCTTGTTTTTGAAACCCAATATTGTTCTCACTGTTTTGTTTTGTTCTGATTTATTGTTTTGTTATATTCAATGTTTCATTTTGATTGGTTTTATTCTGTTTTGTTTTGTGTGATTTTACTATGATGGAATGGACAACCACTGTGAAGATAGCAAGATATATTACAGAGCCACTGTTGATTTCCTAATATCCTGCTTTGAAGTTTCATACCATTTTCACTGCTTTGTTTTGATTGACTTTATTCTATTTTGTTTTGTTGTGTTTTATGCTCTTTAAAAAAAAATAAAAGGAAGGATTAAAGAAAATGAAAAAAAAGATAGATAAAAGAAAACAGAGAGGTAGATTTTTAGCAAAACAGTAGTAGATCAAGAAATGTCAAAAGGATGAGGAGAAGAGGACACAAAAAAATTAAGGTGTGCCGTGTACTCATTATGTTCTGCAAACATGTACTAATAAAAAGGTGGAAAAAGAAAAAAATATTTGGTCATCTGGTAAACAATCTCATGCCTAGATTTGCTATGCTGTTTTGTCCCTGTTTAATTAGAAAAGGTATGAAAAAAAGTTACTCATTGAATCTTCAAGCTCTAGGCAAGAAACAAAGTTTCTTTTTCATATAGGTTATGTTTCAGGCAGAATCAAGAATATAGAGAGTGAAGCATAGTTATCCACACCCCTCATGAGTGCTTCTGTTATGGCTGCTCAATAAAAAATAAATATCAAAAATGGTGGGTAGAAATATAAAAACAATTTAAAAATCATCTAGAAAAGAAAAGCAAGAAGTAACTATCAATCAAAGTTCATATTTCTCATCAGGGATACCATGAAGTTCTTGTGTTGGTGCTATTCATTTTTTCATTTCTATGACAGAATACCTGAAAATAACAGCTTAAAAGAGAAGAGATTTATTTTGGCTCAGTTTTAGATCATGATCAGCCAGTTCCATTGCTTTAAACCTATAGTGAGGCAGAAATATCACAGAAAAAGGGCAGGGTAGAGAAAAGTTGTTTGCCTGATGGGAGCAGGAAGCAGAGAGAAAGAATAAGAAAGCCAAAGAGAGGAAGACACTGGAGACCAGATGTACTCCTCAAGGTCATGCCCCCAGGATTTATGCCCTTTAGCTAGGCCCTACCTCATGCTTTTGTCACTTACCCAAAATGTCATCTCATCAATGGATTAATCTGTTTGATAGAGTTATAGTCCCCATGATGCAGGCACCTTCAGAAAGCCTCACCTGTGAACATAGGGGACTCAGGTGGGGTGCATTTTAGATGTAAATAATACTTGGAAAAACACCAAGTAAGCTGACTGCCCACTGGATAAAAGATCTATTTTACCCATGACCTCCATGGCCATTCTTAGAAAGAAACAGAAAAGGGACATAAATAAGGATTGCCTTCTAGATAGTTAACATGTGTAGCAGTCCACTTCCTATTTATGAGCAGTAAGGACCCAGGATACCTTTGAGGTTGAGAAAACATAAGGCCCTCTTTTAATCTAGGCTTGAGATTTCACTGATAATTAATCTAAAACTCTAGAAAGCATTTGAATCTTCTGGTTCACAGACCTGCTACCCCCAAATACCCTTCTGTCACTTAGCTATAGCTTTGGAATTTTGATTTTAGCCCTGGGCCTAAATCCAATTGTTTTCCTCTTAATAAAGCACAGTAGATGAAAGCAACAGATCTCTAATGAGGCAGAACAATCTGCACCTGTGATCAGTATGTAGCTTACTGTTTGGACTTGACAAATAGAAGAATGATTATTTAAACTGGATTGTTCAAGGGAGAAGATTAGGGGGATAGTCTAGGGACTCTGGACTTTCTGCTTTTTGCTTGCCTCTCAAGTGTCCCAGTTGTATCTCACTACTGTGTTTCCCACCTCCTTACCTTTTATGCTAATTCTAGAATGGGGAGAAACTTTGGATAGGGAACTTTCTGTAACTGTATTTTGTTCTATTTCTGTTTTCAGTCAGGTCAGCTCAGATCAAAATTTGTCCTCCTCTCAGCAAGACCTTAGTAAAGACCATAAGAAACTCCCAGTATTTTCTAACATTGTGTTATCTCTCTACCAAGTTTTGTAAAGGTCCACCTTCAATAGACATTTTGTCCCAGGTAGCTAAGCTGTACTAAAGGAGAATCTAATGAGCAATGTCTCTAACACATGGAAAGAAGGCTGCTCACTCAGCCAATTTCCATTTTGGAGTCTCTGCCCTTTTAAATCTTGATTTGACTTAAAGTTCTTTATTTCTCTCTTATTTTTAGAACCATGCAATAGCCTGCAGTGCAATGAAATATAGCATTTAATTGGGCTTTAAAATTTAAAATCTTTTCCCAGGTTACTAGAAAATGACAAGTCTTGTAGATAGACTGACTTGTAATCAAGATCCTGTATAAAAGTGCTTGATGGGGATAAGTGCTACAAAGAAAAATGAAGCCAAGAAAAAGAAGTATGGTACAGTTTTATAAAGGAGTCTCTACAAAGGTGACATTGAATAAGACTTGGATGGGGTACTGTGATACATACTTACTTAATTACTTACTTACTTTTTATCATTGCTGAGATAAAATACTCAACACCTAAAATTAAAGGAGGAAAGATTTATTTGGCTCACAGTTTGTAGAGGTTTCAGTCCATAGTTGGTTGGCTCCAAGGTAGGGTAGCACAGCAGAGGGACACTGAAGAGCAGAAATAGTCCATGACAAGCAGGCAGACTAATGCACATTATTTCTTTTTCTGTTTCTTATATTTTATGCAGTATACCCACCCTAGGACAAGTGTAGCACTCACACCCTTAATCCTAGCCAAAACTATGCCAAATCAGTCAGTTGGCTGATTTATTAATCACATACCCTTGATCCCAGCACCACACACTCTAGATATAGCCACCTCTTAAAAGCCCCACCCCCAAGGCTGCATGAGGTTTGGGGGGCACATCTAGACATAAGCCACAACAGACAGAAATCATGCAACTATCTAAAGAAACAGCATTTCGAGGAGAAACAATAGCAAACAATTGCCCTAATTCTGGAACAAGCCTAGTCTTCTAAAAAAACACCAAAGAAGGCAATATGGATCAAGTGACAATGATTGGTAGAGTATACATCATTTTCTAAAAATTTTCCTTATTTGATGGCATTTAAACTATGCCCAATATTTTTAAAAGATATTTATTCAGCATCATGATCAGACTGTTACATTAAACAATCAACAGCATGGATACAAAGTAAGTCTATATTAAAATTTGTCGTTGGAATGCTTTGCATTTTTCACAAAACAAATTAAAATAACCTATTTACAATGAGTCACAAATACAGTCCTCAAGGTTTTTGTTTTTGTTTTGTTTTGTTTTTGCCTATGTACAGGAGTATTGTCTAAAACACATCTTATGTTATATTCAGGGAAATGAATGGAACTGGAGATTATCATGTTAAGCAAAATAAGCTAGAATCCGAAAGAAAAATACCATGTTTTTCTTACTATGTGAATTCTAAGAAAGGAGACTATTACTATACATGAAAGAGGAAGGGAAAAGGGGGAAGAAGAGGGTATAAGGGAGGATAACGGGGGCATGGATATGTTCAAAATATATGCATGCACATTGAAATCCTATATTTTGTAAAATTAATAGACATCAATAAATGCATATTCTAAAAACAGGCCAAAAATTTAAAAACAAATAAAATGTCTTCTGTGTTCCATCAAGGCAGTTTATACACATGTTCTAAAGCATACACCCAAGGCAGTGCTACAGACAGACCCTGATACTCTGAATAGGTTAAGCAGGTGTCAGTACACTAAATCATTCCCAAAGACAAGGATACCTAACAGGGAGAAATCCACCTATTAAAAATATCCTTACTAAAGTAGTCAGAGCTGTCTAGTCTATCAGATCTACAACTTTCTACACGAAGTCACAAAGATCATGAGAAGACAAGCCAAAAAGATGCCTCCAAAATTTCATAAATCCTTGAAAATAGTTTACACAAATTCTGAAACCAATGAATTTCAGAAAAGAACTCAAAAACCAAATAGTAAAGCCTATTGAAGAAATGAATAAGTAGCTGAGTAAAGCCATAAAATAACCCTTTTTAAAGATGTAAATAAGCAGCTGAATGAAGCATTAATGAGGGAATGCATTGAATACCCAGGTAAATGAGGCATTTAGAAACTCAAATAGATGTACCCAGGAAAAATGTGATACATATAAAAATATGATGTATCATACTCAAACTTCCAGAAATTCAGAACAAAGATAAAGCACTAAAAGCTAATAAAGAAAAATGACAAAAAACCTGTAAAGGAAAACCCATCATAATACCAGCAGATTTCTCAAAAAAAAAAATCTAAAAGACTAGGAAAAGTATGAAGTGAAATTTTCAAGCCCTAAAATAAAATAATTGGCAAATGAGATTGCTATATCCTGCAAAATTACCTTTCAAAATAGATGGAGAAATAAAAGTCATCCATGACAAAGACAAATAAAAGAAATTCACGATCACCAACCCAGCATTACAGAAAATACTCAAGGAAACACTAAACAAAGACAATAAGGTCAATATCCTCCAAAAACCTAAAGTAAGGAATAAATCTCACTGGGAGAGTAGTTAAACAAAAGGGGAAAAAGGGGAATCAGTGCTGGAAAAGTAATATATTGACAGCAAATAGTACAGGCTTTAATAATAATTCTTAATTAAATGGTCTTAACTTTTTAATGAAAAGACACAAACTAGTAGGTTGGGTCAAAAAACAAAACCCAAAAATATACCATCTGAAGAAGACAAACCCATCCACAAAGAAACAGAAAGACTCAAAATGAAGGGATGGAAAATGATTCTCTAAGAAACCAGACCCTAAAGAAAGCAGGAGTAGCTGTTCTAATTTCTGAAAAATTTGGCTTCAAATGAAAACTGGTTAGAAGAGAAAAAGAAGGTCACTACATATGGGTAAAATGAACAACTCACCAATAAGAGATGTAAGTATAAATATATATGCACCAAAGGTCAGTGTACTCAGTTTTACAAAACAAAAACTGCTTAATATAAAAAGGACAGATACATAACATTACAGTCATAGTGGAAGACCCTTAGTATACCACTCTCACAAATAGACTAGACAAAAAAATCAATAAAGAAACCATACTATACAACAAATAGATATAAAAGATCAAACAACAGAATGCACATAGAAACTGTCTTCAAAGCAGATCAGATTTTAGGCTGTAAAGCATGTCTTAATAAATAAAAAAGAATAGAAATAATTTTTTGCATTGTATCAGATCACAATGAAACGATGCTAGAAATCTAGTGGAGTTCTAGAAATCACTGGAGTCCTAGAAATGTCAATATCTGATTTGTCTTTGAATCTATATTATTATTGCTTATTTATTTTCTATTGTTAGTGGTGACATAGTTGTTTTAATTGTTCTTCACTGCATGTCAATATCTGGATTGTTTTTCTGTCACTGACAATACTGCAGTTTAATTTTTTTTCCCTCTGAGTGGTGCTGGGGATATAGCCCCCATAAGAAGGCTTAGCACTAAGAAAGTCCTCAAACAAAAGTGAAGAAGGTACTCATCCCAACAATTGCACAAATCTCAGTATGGAAACAAAAGAAGTATGAAAAAAACAAGGCAATATGACTTCTCCAAATTTGCTTAACTCAGTAACAAAACTGAAAGATATCAAAGTAGGTGAAATGCCAAAGAATTCAGAAAACTGATTGTAAAATCATTAATGACTTCAAAAAAGATATAAATAAACAACTGAATGAATTAAAGAGGTTTATTCTGAACATGAAGAGTAAATACAACCAAGAGATAGAAATTCTAGAAAACCGCCAGGTGTGGTAACGCATGCGTGTAATCCCAGCACTCAGGAGGCTGAGGCAGGAAGATTGTTACAAGTTCAAGACCAACCTGGGCTACAAAGTGAGCTCAAGGCCAGCCTGAACTGCATAGCAAGACCTTGTCTCAAAAAGACAAAAAGAAAAAGAAAAAAAGAAAAAGAAAACAAAAGAAAAGAAAGAGAAAAAGAAAAAAGAAAAAGAAAGAAAAAAGAAAAAATTCTGAAAAACCAAATAGAAATTCTGAAAATAAAAAGCACAATAAGTTGAATAAAAAACTCACCAGAAAGCCTCACTGATAGACTGGATGAAGCAGAAGATAGAATTTCAGGACTTAAAGATAAAGTTAAGTAGCTATTACATACAGACACTAAGAAGAAAAATTTAAAACAGAAATTATTATCAAACTATTCAAGAACTCTTGGTCATAGTTAAAATACCACACTTATGACTTTTGGTGTAGAGAAGGTGCTGAGGTTCAGACTAGAGACATAGAATATCTGTTTAATGAAATAATAAGAGATAGGTTCCAAAATCTTGGAAAAGATATAAACATCCAAGTACAGGAGGCATATGTAACCTCAAACAGGCATACCTAAAACAGAACCTCCCCAAGTCACACTGTATTAAATCAACAAGAGTGGAGAACAAAGAAAGAATATTAAAAGAAAAATAGCAAGTCATTTGTAGAGGCTAACCTATAAGGATAACTTCAGACTTCTCCTCAGAAACCCTAAGGCCAGGGGGTTGATGTATTTCAAACCCTGAAAGTAACTGCTAACCAGTTACCCTCATTCACTGATTAAAAGATACAGACTGGCAATTGGACTAAAAAAATTAGAGACCTGACTCTTTCCTACTTGCAAGAAACACATACTAGTAGCAAAAACATACACAAACTGAAAATGAAAGAATAGAAAAAATATTGTACACATTTGGAGCCTGAAAACAATCTGGAGTAGTTGTACTCATATCTGAAAAAGTAGACTTCAAGACAAAATTAGCCAGATGAGACAAAGAAGGCAACTATATGTTGGTAAAGGAATAATCCAGTAAGAAGATATAAGTACCTATTGCACTGAACATCAATGTGCCCAGTTTCATAAACGAATGTACTCAACATAAAGGACACGTATTCTAATGCAATAATTGTGGGTGACTTCAATACTCTATTCACCAATAGATACATTACCCAGGTCCAAACAAAAACAACAGAAAAACTTTGTAATTAAACTATAGAATAGAGCAAATGGACTTTACAGAAAAACTTTGTAATTAAACTATAGAATAGAGCAAATGGACTTTACAAATATCTACAGGACATTTCATCCAACAACTACAGAATATGTATTCTTCTCAGAACTTCATGGAACATTCTCCAAAATTCAGTAGTATCTTTGTTCATGAACTTATATTCTTTCTAGAGTTCTGGTAGCATAATTCATTCAATGATTGTGGTTGCAACTGAATTGCAAGCTTTAGTAAATACAGGAAAAAAATAATGTATTACATTTTATTACATCATAATGAAACTAAACCAGAAATCAAGAGCAAGAGAAATAATAGAAATTATACAAACACATGGGAATTGAACAATTCATGTTTGAACAAACAAGTCTATACCATTAGATATGAAAAGGGAGATGTTACAGCAAATGCCACTGTAATCCAGAGAATTATTGGAATTACTTTGAAAACCTATATTCTAATAAATTCAAGAATTTAGAAGAAATTAACAAATTTCTGAACACACAACCTACCAAACTGAGCCAATAAGATATTTTTAAAAACCTGAATAAATTAATAGCAATGATGAAATGGAAGCAGTAATAAAAAGTCTTTCAAAAAAGAAAAGCCAAGGAACAGATGGGTTCACTGCTGAAATTTACTGGATATTTAAAAAATGAACACCAATGCTCTCCAAACTATTCTACGCAAAAGAAAGGGAAGAAATGCTTCCACATTCAATTTACAAGGCAAACAGCACTCTGATACCAAACCAGACAAGGACACAACAAAAAAAGAAAACTATAGGCCAACATCCTTGATGAAAATAGAAGCAGAAAAAACTAATAAAACACTTGCAAACCAAATTCCACAGCACACTAAAAATACTGTATACTAGGATTGAGTTAGCTTTTCTTCCAGGGATGCAAAGATGGTTGAACATACGTGAATTAATAATGTAGTATACCACATAACTGGAATCAAGGACAAAAATCGAAGGGCTGGAGTTTGGCTCAGTGCCTTAAGCGAGGTTGTGAGTTCAATCCCTGGTGCCAAAAAAAAAAAAAAATCACAAGATCATCTCAACTGACAGAGAAAAAACCTTGACAAAATTCATTGTCCCTTTAGGATAAAAGCCCTGGAGAAACTAGGTGTTTGAAGATCATTCTTCATTATAGTAAAGGCTCTATAGGCAAACCCACAGTAAATATTCTGAATAGGAAAAAACTGAAAGCATTTTCTCTAAAATCAGGACAGGGATCTCCAATCTCACCTCTTCTATTCAATATAGTTCTTGACATTTTAGCTAAAGCAATTAGGCAGAAGAAAGCAATGAGATATGAATAATAAAGAAAAAAGTCAAATTATTCTTGTTTGCACATAGGATCTTATAGTTAGAAGACCCTAAAGACTTTTAGAGCTCATAAACAAATTCAGCAAAGTAACAGTGTATAAAGTCAACATTAACAGTTAAAAGCTTTTCCATATACCAATTGTAGTCTAGCTGAGAAAGAAATCAGGAAAACAATTCCATTTACAATAGCGTCAAAGTAAATAAAATGCCAAGGGATTGATCTCACCAAAGAGGAAAAAGAATTCATAGTGAGAATTTCAGAACACTGAAGAAAGAAATTGAAGAAGATACTAGAAGATAAAAAGACCTCTCATGTTCATGGATTGGAAGAATTAATATTATTAAAATGGCTATACTGACTTCCTCCAAGATGGCCGCCCAGACAACACCGTGACAGGGAGGCTCCCTGAATATACCATCCGAATGCTGGAATATAAACTAATATAATAACAGAGAGAAGGAAAAAAAGAGGGAGATGGATCCTCTGGACCCAAGAAGAATCTAAAATGAGAACTGTAGCCCACAGAAAGAGTAAAAGAATGAAATAAACAAAGGCGGAGACCAGCAGCACCTCTGTCCAGAGCCAAATCCAATCAGTGCTGCGACCCGAGCTGAGAAGGTACGATTGGAGTGCTCGCGATACGTGGTGGAACTGCCAGTGGAATTGCTACAGTGCAGCGGGACAGCGGAGGCGGCGGTCAACTGTGGAGCGAGGTGGTCGCGACCAGATGAGTGAGGGAACCTGGCGGCCCCCAGCCCCCTACCCCCGAGGGAGAGCGAAAGACAGGAATCCATCTTGAGACCAGAACTGCACCTAATTAGGCACGGTTCCTGGAAGGTCGTGGCGGAAACGGCACGGGTGCCCTGGGGGTGATAGGGGAAGTTTGGCGGATGGCCCAGTATGGGTTACCAGGCAGCGGCCCTGTCCTCTTGCACACTGCAGCAGACATACACGGAGCAGAAACAGGCTTGGGAGAGGCAGTGGACCATCATGGCCTCACTGGTGAGCCCAGGAAAATGCCAAGACGGAAAGGCAGAGGGCACTCTCTGGACTCCGATACAAGGAGAACCAATTCCAGGGATGCTAATGCTGAAATGGTCGGGAGTCCAAAAATTAAACTCTCAGAGGAGTTGACAACTGAAGTGGGGAAACAACTCCACGAAGCTATGAAAGAAATTAAAGCAGCACTGTTAACCCAACTGAGAATCGAAATGAAATACATAATCGACGAATCGCTAAGTGCCTCTAAAGGAAACATAGCAGGAAAGGTGGAGGATGAAAAATCAAAGGAAATTGAGAATGAAACAAATAAAGACTTAGAACACATTAATCAGATTCAGAGAGACTACCAGGACATCAAAGACTCTAATAAAAGTTGGCAGAACCACTTGAAGGAAACTAAGGATAGACTTTCATATCTGGAAGAAAGAATGAAAACTTGGGAAAGAGAAAGGAGAGACTTTCTCAAGATAATTAGAAATCTGGAAGTGGCAGTGCAATGGCTGCAAGACAACCCAAGGAAACATAACTTATGAATAAAAGGTGTGAGTGAAAAAGCAGGGGTCA
>RJWM01033798.1:0-20070 GCA_004363535.1 Dasyprocta punctata
GGCCTGAGCTACATAGTGCGACCCTGCCTCAAAAAACCAGGGCCGAGAGTTTGGCTCAGTGCTGTAAGCGCCTGCCCTGGCAGGTGCTAGGTTGTGAGTTCAATCCCCGGTGCCGCAAAAAAAAAAAAAAAAAAAAAAAAAAAAAGTATACGTTTGTGATATGTACTGGTTTCATATCACATTTTAGTCATTTTTACATTCCCTCCCTCCTTCCTTCTGCCCCACATTTCTTCACATTTCCAGAGGGTACTTTCCAGTTCCTTAATGAGTTTATTTTGTTCTTTAAATTGTTTCTAAATAAATAAATAATAAATTGTTTCTAATTTGTGTCATATTAAGCAAACCATGTGATATTCAACCTGTGTCTGAATTATTTTACTTATGGTGTCAAAATTCATCCATTTTCCTAAAAACAACTCAAAATTTATCTTTCTTTATGACCAAGATCTCCATTTTGTATATGCATCATATTTTCTTTCTTCATTCATCCCTTATGGGTATAAATAGATCACTTCCATATTTTAGCTACTGTGAGCTGTGGTCCTATCAAAACGTATCACTGTTTTTTGTTTGGTTTTTTGTTTGGGGGGGGCAGGTACCAGAGATCGAACTCACAACCAGGCACTTACACCACTGAGCTAGATCCCCAGCCCTATTTTTTTTTTCAGACAGGGTCTCACTGTGCAGTTCAGGCTGGCTTTGAATTCACTTTGTAGCCCAGGCTGGTCTTGAACTCACAATGATCCACCTGCCTCAGCCTCCCAAGTGCTGGGATTAAGGGCATGTGCCCACCAGACCTGGCTCATGTATCACTGTTTTATGATGACTTTAATACTGCACCATCAAACACATAGAGTAAGTCATAATCGTGTGTAAACATAACAGTTGTTAACAATAGTAAATGCTTATGTTGTTTGTCTATTTGTTTAATGTTTTAAACTTTTTGTGATGTTTTTATCATACTCCCTTGATGTATAAAAGTACTTTCCTCCAAAGCAGTGTGTGATGTTACGCTTGAAAGAGCTTCATACATTTCAGTATCATCACACATCTGTTAGATGCTCTGTTTTACTAAAGGCAAGAGCACTGTCGAAACTTTGATAAGAACCCTATGAAGCAAAAGGGGAAACCTCTCCTGGACCTCACTGAAGAGCAGGTACAGAAGCACAACCTTCTGAGCACCACGATTATGGTTGATGGGCAGGTGATTTGTGATTTTGAAAATCGAGTCTGCCGGGCACAGTGTCACAAACCTGTAACTCCGGCACTCAGGAGGGGGAAGCAGGAGGGTAGCAGTGAGACTGACGCCAACCTGGGCTACACAGTGATATCAAAGCCAGCCTAAACCCAACAGCGAGAGCCTGCCCACACACACAAACACACACACACACACACACACACACACACACACACACACAAAGAAATGAAAATGTGGACCCAACCATGACGGAGGATTTGCTGCTAGCTATAAGTGATTTAACAATTAAATGAACATTATTTATGACATAAAATGAGAGACAGTGTTGAATCTTTAGGTGAGCATATGGTGGGAACTGAAGAACATTGGAAAATTAAGCTAACAAGGGAAAATTATCTCTATTTGGGGAAAATTAAGCTAACTGGGGAAAATTATCACCAGGGAAAATCTCTCAAAGGTGATAACTCATTCGTTTGGGAAAAGATCACTTGAAGAATTTTCCTCCAAAGTGACTTCAACACACTTTCATGTTCCAAGGCTTTTTAGGAAGAGACAACTGTCTTACATCTAACCTTGCAGGCTACAAATTGAATATCATTGTCATCCAGTGCTGTGGGAATACAGGGCCTTTAAGTACATCAACATGCACAGATTCTGATCGCTACGGCAGAAAACAGTCAGGAGAAACAGTCAGCACACCATTCACGATTTTTTGCATGGTGGATAATGTCTCTGCACATCCTTTTTACTGCCCATTTTAACTGGTAATGAAAGTGGTTTTTCTCCCTGGAAGCACTACACTTCTGATCCGGGTCTCAAGGTGTTACAGCAGCTTGTACCACACACCACCTGAGCAGGACCTTCATTCAGACTGTGCTTCAGAAGCCGGACGTGGTGGCGCACGCCATTAATCCCAGCACTAGGGAGGCTGAGGTAGGAGGAGCGTTGTGAGTTCGAGGCCAGCTTGGGCTACAACGCGAGCATAAGGCCGGTCTGAGCCACATAGTGCGACCCTGCCTCAAAAAACTAGGGCTGGGAGTTTGGTTCAGCAGCTTAAATGCCTGCCTGGCAGGCGCAAGGTTGTGAGTTCAAACCCGGGTGCCGCAAAAAAAAAAAAAAAAAAAAACCAGACTGTGCTTCAGCCTTATAAAAAACTCTGCAAAGACACAATTGCAATTCTGGTTGAGTCGAAGTCCTTTTTTGGCCAAGAAAGGAGGTCAGCATGGAGTGTAAGAGTGGTTTCTGGTGAAGACATTCAGGGAGTTTGCCCATATCATCAGTTCAATTCCCAGTCTGCAGGGATAGCAAATACATCAACAAGACTCTGACTGAGTTGAGTGAAATAACCACCCTGGACCTGGACAAGGATTACTTATAATAACTCCTAGATTTGCTTCCTGAGGAGGAATTGCCCAATGAGAAGGGGATTGAATGGTACCAGAAGAAGTGGCAATAGGAAGGGAAACTGATTGAGGAAACAAAAATGAATAACCTGTCAGAAAATTCACCTTGAAGGGTTTGGCAGAATATTTTGAAGCCTCAAGTAGCTGCTTAAGTCTTGGAAATATGGACCCCAGCATTGCAGTGCTTTTGTTAATAGAGAGAAAAATTCCGTGTGCCAGATCTTCATATAAGGATAAACTGTGTATGATGAAAACTAGCCAACAAAAGAAGGCATCATGGTCAGGCTTTGGGGAGACAACTCCTGCGTAGAAAAAGCCTCATGCAGGTCTCTCAGGAGGAGCTCCAGATGCACAGATATTGGAGCAGATGACAGCTCTGTGCATGTTGTTGCCACTAAGGAGCTTTCAGTAAGAGGAGATATGGAGAAGGAAACCAGATGAGTAGCAGATCCTTTTCCAGTGGGTACTGCAAAACGAACAAACAACGGTATGAGTAGTGAAGGTTAGAAGATGCAGAAACAATTCCAAGCACTCTTAACTACCTAATGTTTCACAAAGGGGCTAAACACTTTCTCCTGAAGCAACATAACCTCTCTAAAAACTGAGGCTGAAAAGTTGGATTTCCACATGAGGAATGCTGAACTAGACCCGTGTGTCTCACTATAAACTTTAAAAAAAATGAAATTATTCAAAGACCTAAATATTAAAATAAAAACAAAATCTGTTGAAAGGACAAAGAGGCAGGACACTCAGAACTTAAAGTAGGGAAAAGCCTAATTGAAAAAACCCACATTTCATAGAAACTATCACAAGGAATGAGCAACTGGGATCTCATCTTATTAAAAAGCTTTTGTACCTCAAAATAAATCATCAACAGGATGAAAAGACAACCCACTGAGTAGGCAAAAGCTTTAGCCTGTTGTTCCTCACACAGAGGACTAGTATCTAGAACATACAAAGGATTAATGAATACCACAACCCCAAATTTAAAGACCCAGTCCAAAAGTGGGCACTAGAGAGGAAAACACACTTCTCAGATGAAGTACAAATGGCAAATAAATGTATGACAAACTATTCATCCTCATTGGCCTTTCAAGAGATGCAAATTAAAATAACACTGAGATTCTATCCTACATCTGAAAAATGTCTATCATCAAGAAAGAATATCAATAAAAATGCTAATTGGGATGTGGAAAAAAAGCAACGTTTCTTCACTGTTGGTGGAAATGTAAACAAGCATGACCTCTGTGAAATTCAGAAACTAGGACTACAGGGCCTATGTGATCTAGCTATTCCCCTCCTTGGTATCTTCTCAAAAGAATTAAATGAATTTTATCACAGCCATGTATGTGTAGCCATGTTTATAGCACCATCATTTTTAAATCTTGGAAACAGGAACCCACCATGCTGGGTCAGGGAGGATCCAACCAGAAGACAACCAGCCAGCCTTCCTGGTAAACAGAGCAATGGGTTCCAGGAAGAGAAAAGTCAGCACCTCCTGTGAGCCTACCGCCACGCAGGCCAAGAATCAACACCCTCTCCCCCCGCCCCCCACTCCCGACCCCCATAAGCAACCTGTTGGTTCGGAGGACCAGCTAAGTTGATAGCAACTAACGTACATAAAGCAACTAAATGCTCATATTACTTGGTGGATTTTGCAGGCCTGAGGCCAACAGTCTGAGCATCTCTTGGGAGGATGACACTATGCAATGTAGGAAATATGGGGGATTTCCTTCTATCTTGTCTTTGAGGGCCAATATTGTTCTCAGTTTTGCTTTATTCAATATTCTGTTTTGATTGGTTTTATTCTGCTTTGTTTTTGGTTTGATTTTGCTACCCCTGATGGAATGGACAGCCATTGTGAAGATAACAAGTATACTATAGTAGCTACTGTTTTCCTACTGTCCTGCTTTGAAGTTGTGCACCAATTCTACTGCTTTGTTTTGATTGACTTTGTTCTGTTTTCTTTTGTTGGATTTTACTATCTTTAAAATAAAATTTAAAAATTATTGGAAACACCTCAAATGCCCATCAACCAACAAAGAGATAAAAAAAAAAAAGATGATTGTTTTTCATACATTGGTATAATTTTCAGCCATAAAGGATAAAGTTGAGAGATTTATAGTTAAATGAATGGACCTTCACACATACTCTTCACTGAAATAACTTGAACAAGCATGTATAAAAATCAAATTGTCTCATTGATGTGAAAAATTGAAAGGATAAATAGGAAGAAAATGTATAATAGATATTGTACCAGAAAATGCCCCCCCACAGCCAGTATTCTTCAGTTGCCCCAGTGAAGAATTCCAGTTCCCGTTCCAGATGCTTCTGCCTCTTAGAAATAGCTCATCACTATGGAGTGTGGCAGGTCACTATGATGCATATTGTAAGAACAAATCACCAATTGACAAGCCATCTGCCTCTGTACTTTCTGCTTGCTTATTCTCTATAAGCTCTAGACCACCAGAGATCAGTGCATGATATTTTGGGAATGAACCCAATCTGCACCCATCAATATAAACAAATCTGCTTCCAAATCCCAGGTGCCTTTTCAGTATTTCTTCTGGTCATTACATCTGGTGTGTCAGCTGGAAAGACGGAGCTTGCTGACCTCTTTGGTCACCAGTCATATTCCTTGCAGATGTAGCAAGGACCTCTCCAGGTCCAAATAAGTGAACCATTGAGATTTTTCTATTCCCCTCATAGATCTGGAGGATTACTGGCTCCCCACTTAGGCGGCTCACATCAATCCACAAAGGGAGGAGTACTCAGTCTGTCTATCTCTCTGTCTGTGACTGACTGCCTGCCTGTTTCTGGGAAGACCTCTTAGGCTATCCCAGTTTGTCTGTCAGTCCTGCTCAGCTCAAGCAGAAGGGGAGTCTGATCAACTCTCATTTTTCAGGACCAAGTTCAAGGGAAGAGGGTTGGAATGTTTAATCTCTGAGTGCCTGTGGAATGAACGTGTGAGTGAGTGGGGCAGACAGCAGGAGCAATAGGCTGCTCTGACTGTGGGAAGCACTGGTCACTGTAGCTGACTGGGCTTTTGCCTGCAGTCTCATGGCAATCGACATATGGCAGAATGGAGGCCTCGCGTCCTCCTTAGCTAAATTGTACCTGAGTCCGTGTGAGGGTCACTGCCAGGTGGGCATCTGAATGGACTCTTTCTGAGTACAACCTACCCTTTTTCTGTTGCACCATCATTCAAGAGTAAACAACACATGGGTAGAAAGTCAGAAATTGGAACTAATTAGTCAATACCCCCAGTCTCTGACAGCAGGAAGAAGGGCATTTTTTAAATTATGGAGTTAAAAACAAAATTGGACTGTGCAAAACCAGCCAGATGACTCTCCTTGACTCTCATTGAAAAGAACAACGGTCTCCATTTTGGATAAACTTGGCCCTATCTCCATATATTGATATGTACAGAGCTGGCTGGGCTATTTCTTTGTCCCTTCAATTGGCTTTAAGCAGTATAAACTGTGCTGGCTGAGGAGCTGTGTAATCTCTGAAGCAAGGTGACAGGTCAGTGCTACCCCACCTAGTGACTCCCCAGATACGTGGTTGAGGCGGGTGGGATGGAGAGTGTGCTCCATGCTGTTGGCTGGGACCAAGCCTGGAGAAAGAGGCTACGACTTTCCAGGACAAAAAGGACTGTATGTCAGAACTGAAGCACTGACCCCAAATTATCAGAAACTACCTCAGTTGTGTTATGCAGATTGTTCTGACTTTCTTGCGCTCTGCACATCACAGAGGTGATCTCAGACCCCATACCTGTCCCAGATCATGGCAGTCATGGCGGTCACACATTTCCTGCCACTCTCACTGTAACTCGTCCCTGAGTCACTCCCCTGGGAAGGGCTCTGGGTTGAGGCCTTTGTTCTGGTGAACCACCATCTTGGCTGGATTTAGGATCCCTTGGCTCCCCACAACTGTATATATGTCTCAGTGTCTTTATTCTCACTGTGGGTTGCACTGGAAGTGGTAGATTGGTATTAACTCACTAGAATTCCAATAACTCCTCCATGAGATTACAAATATAAACCTTCCTAGACTGTGATGAGGAGAGGAAAGGGTTTTCTATACCAAACCACTCCCTATGTCTCAAAGAAGAAAAGAGAGGCCCATTCTTCCTAAGAATTCCTTCTTGGCAACCTTGCTGGCCATGACTGTTACTGCCTATGCATATGGCTTCACTCCCCACTCCCTACATGTCTACTTCCCACCAACTGAACTGATTCAAGCTAGCCATTGCCTACATTCAGTCATGGAGGCCCTCACCCCCAAAACTTCTGCTTCTGTTATAAGGGTTATGCACACAAAAAAATAAATGTCCTCTCTGTCTGCAAGACACAAAGAAACCTGAGAATCCAGTCCAACTCAACCTGAAATGCCTCACCCTCTCAGGCCTGGATAGATAGGACAGAGAGAGATCTATCAAACTGGCCCCCTGAGAATCTGCAGTCATTTCAAAATTTGGGACCATGCCTGTGACTTTCCTGGCACACAATGGAACAGAACTCTCTGCCTTCAAAAGTTCCCTCTGTCTAAAATTTAGCATAAGCGGGGCAACTAAACTATTGCCTCTTGCCTTTTCTGCCAGTCACAAATTTAAAGCCTGGGAGGACATCATGTATGAGAGTCCCCATACCACTTCTGGGGAGAGACCTCCTCTTCAATTTGAAAGTGACTGTCTCCTTTGCACCAACCCAGTCAGCCCCCCTCTTGTTTAACCCTGCTCTTTCAATTCTGACTCTTCCCTGAGAGGAAAATAACACATGCATCATGCTGAGACAGACAACTGCAAACCTCAAATTCCTCAACCCGTTGCTGTCTGATGTCACAGGAAACACAAACATCCAGTCACACAGCAATTTGAGATCCTGAAGGAGAGTTAATCGCTTTGTACTCTGTTGTTCCCAATACATACATCCATTTTGGATTGTTAACCTCTGGATGCCATCTGGTTTACATATCTAGATTTAAAAGATGACTTCTTTTCCATTTGACTTGATTCTATAAGCCCTTTCAACTGGGAAAATCCTGAAACAAGACGCAACTCACTTGAAGTCAATTACAACTAGTTAAAAACTCTCCCACTATTTTGGGGGAGGTTGCAACAAATTTGGCCAAGTCACCAGCATATTTTTGCCAAGGCAGCCTGTTTCTCTCTCTTCTTGCTTCCCAGGATGGTCCCCCAAGAAAAAAATAGACTGCCAAACTGCTCAAATGCACCTCTCCTACCTGTAAAGTCAAAGATCTCTGAGCTACCAATGCCACTGCAATTGCCCTCCATATATGTTGCTTCAGTCTTCTGTCACCCACAGGCTGCTGGTACACCATCCTGGATCCAAAAAGTGCCTTCTTCTGCCTTCAGTTGGCTCCTGTGAGCCCGCCCCTCTGTGCAACTGACCTAGATTCAAGCTCCCAAAGGTTCAAAACTTGTATACCCTCTTTGGAGAAGTCTTCACTGCTGATGTCAATAGTTTTCCACAATGACACCCAAGCAGAAACTGATTACCAGAAAGAAACTGCAAATTTCTTAGAGCTGCTGACTTCTATAGAATCTGGATCCTTGATCTCACAAAAGATAATGATGCTTACTCAGTCAGACTCTAGGAGTGCGCAGAGGCCTACCTGTACAAATATTTGAATCCAGTCCCTAAGGGCTGCCTTCCCCATTTGCCTTCATGCTCTGATAGACACTATTCTTCTGATCAAGGAAGTTGTCAAGCACACCAGAGGCCAAGACCTAACGGTCCAGATGCCACATGCTGAACTGGACTTCCTGAAAAACTGTACACAACTCAATCCTGCCACATAAATGCCCACCAAGCTAGGTACATGAAACCATGACCTAAAAATGTATATGCCTTTACAGATGCTGAGTATACCATTTATAGATGGAAGTAGCTCTGTTATGAGAGGCTAGTTATGCTGTGGTCACCTTGGACAAAATTATTTGACCAAAGCTCTCCTGCTTCTGCTTCTTGCTGTTTGAAAATCTGCCACCAATGTTGCCAAACCTGTAGTCCTAAGCCCCCTGCAAGGACCAGACTGACTAACGTCAATCCCATCCACACCTTCCCCCACTGTATGTTCTGCAAACTCAAGATACTGAGTTGGCACCTGAACCCCTGCAGCAAGCTTAGGTTTCAGCGTCTGTTACTGGCCCCAACCTGCCATTTCCTACCTGCTCTGAAAAAGCAGCTTATAGGGTCCTGCTATAAAATATCACCCCTCGACATGGCTTATCCTTGACCATTAGCAACACTTCTGGATGTGCCTCTGTGGATCCTTCTAGAGAAATATGCCCGAGTCACAGATTCAAGCAGGAAGCGATAGTCATGAGAAAAATTGGTGTCATCCATGAAGAGAGACCATTGGTGGACCAAACACATGGAGGCAACGAAAGTTTCATCATACTTGAATTTTCTTAAAAATGTATATATTTAAATAGTAGGACTCCAGACACATAGATCAGATTATATGTGATTTATTGAAAAACACAAATACACAGATATTTTCAACTTGGTATGTGTTTTCTGGAAATTCTATGAATATTGACATCAATATTTTTATATTATTTTTGTAGGTCACCTCTACATGAGTAATTTTTGAAGTATTTTCAAAATAATCTTGCATATACAGTTTCACTTCATCATGATTTCTTTCACATGTTTGACAATACCTATGTATACTGAATACTTTCACACATTGTACATATGTCTTGGCCATAATGTGACATCATTCTACAGGTTAGCTTCTATCAGTTTAACTTTTTCCCCACATCTCATATGCACTTACTCCCCAGTTTGAGAATTTTGTTTGCAAAATGAAAGCTTTGCAGCAAATCTTTTCCACAGCCTACAGAGTTCCTCACTTGTGTGCATTAATTCCTCTATCTGATGGCATTTTTGTGCACTGAATGCTTTCCATCATTGTTCAAACGCATAGAAATATTACAGAATGAGTTCTTTCATGTTGTGATACTCACCCTAGTGATAGACAGATTTTCCACGTTGCCTCTGTACACGGGGTTTCTCCCCAGTGTGAGATCTTTGACAAAATGAGGACTTATCAACAAATTCTTTTACTCATTGCTCACATACACAGGGTTTTTCCAGTGTGAATTCTTACGTACACGAAAGCTACTATTTCAGCTGAAAGACATCCTATGTTGCTTAGAGAGGGTTTATTTTACAATATTGCATACTGAATGCTTTTCCACACTGTTTGTATCCATAGGGTTTCTACCCAGTGTGAGTTCTTTCATGTCTCTGACAGTGACTGCGTCTGCCGAATGCTTTCCCACACTGCTTACATACATACTGTTTCTCCCCATTGTGGGATCTTCTATGTCTACAAAATATAGACTTATGAGCAAATCCTTTTCCACACTGCTCACATATATATGGTTTCTCAACACTGTGAATCCTTTCGTGTCTTCGACACAGACTGTGTGCAATGAATGCTTTCCCACATTGCATGCATATGTAGGGTTTCTCTCCAGTGTGAGTTCTTTGATGTATTTGCAAGCTACAATTTTGTCTGAAAGATTTCCCGCACTGCTTACACACATAGGGCTTCTCCCCAGTGTGAATCCTTTCATGTACAAGAAGGTTACCATTTTGTCCGAAAGATTTCCCACATTGCTTACACACATAGGGTTTCTCCCCCGTGTGAATTCTTTCATGTACTCGAAGGTGACTATTTAGGCTGAAATATTTTCCACATTGCTCACATACATTAGATTTCTCCACAGTGTGAGTTTTAGCATGTATTTTATAACGTGTCTCTGTACTGAATGTTTTCCCACATTTGTTGCATACATAAGGTTTCTCCCCAGTGTGAGTTCTTTCATGATCTTGCCAGACATCATGTCTGCTGAATGCTTTCCCACACTGATTACATACATAGATTTTCCGCCCAGTATGGGATCTTCTATGCCTACAAAAGGTGGACTTAATAGCAAATCCTTTTCCACATTGTTCACATACATAGGGTTTCTCCATGATGTGAATTCCATCATGTATCTTATAATATGACTGTGTCCTGAATGCTTTCCCACATTTCTTGCATACAAAAGGTTTCTCCCCAGTGTGAATTCTTTCATGATTGTGACAGCTCCTGCGTGTACTGAATGCTTTCCCACATTCCTTACATACATAGGGTTTCTCCCCAGTGTGAATTCTTTCATGTAAAAGAAAGTGACCACTTTGTCTGAAAGATTTCCCACAATGCCTACAAACATAGGGTTTCTCCCCAGTGTGAATTCTTTCATGTACACGAAGGTTACTATTTTGGCAGAAAGATTTACCACATTGCACACATACATAAGGTTTCTCCCCAGTGTGAGTTCTATTATGTGTTTTATATAAACTTTGTTTACTGAATTTTTTTCCACACTTGTCGCATACGTAAGGTTTCTCCCCAGTGTGAGTTCCTTCATGTTTTTGACAGTGACTGAGTCTGCTGAATGCTTTACCACACTGATTACATACATAGGGTTTCTGACAAGAGTTGGAACTTCTATGTCTATGAAATGAGTACTTATTAGCAAACCTTTTCCCACATTGCTTACATACATTCAGTGTCTCCCCAGTGGGATTCTTTTTATGTTTTTTAAAAGAACTACTAAGAGTTAATGCGTTCCCACATTTCTTAGTTACGCGGGGTTTTTCTTCAGCATGTCTTGTTTCATATATTTGAATATGGTATGAAGAAGTAAAACTATTCTGACAGTGTGTATATACACACTGACTCTCCAAACTGTGGTTTCTTTTATGGGTCTGAAGACCACAGGTTGTTGCGGAGGCTTTCACACTGTTCTTACCTACAAAGATTTTCTGACAAGGGTGACTTCGTTCACTAAGATCAGAGCTGTCCTCCCCACATTGGCCATATTGGTAGGGTTTCTCTCCAGTCTTCCTCATTTCATGCTTCTGAAAAGACTGGAAATTCCTGCAGGTTTTTTCACATTCATTACATTTGTGTAACTTCTGTTCAAAACTCAAATAATTTTCTGTATCATATCTGTAAAAGAAAAATAAGAATGTATCAATCACAGTGAAAAGGACTCCTTATTAACAAGTGTCATTTACAATGACAAGTTTGGTTTGATGCCTGCTAAGAAATTTTGATGAAGCCACTTCCTTCCCAGGAGGATACCTTCTAAAGTACTATTCATTCTTAAAACCATCAGTTTCATTTGGGAATGTTACATTGGTATGTGATTCCAATTCATATTATCAAGTTTCACTTTAATTGCTAGGTATCTATGTGTCAAATATTGACAATTTTCAGGTCTTCTTTACAACACTTTACCCTCTCTCCATTTAGTCTGATGATCTTTTCTATCTGCAAAGGTTTAAAATTTCTGTTTTCTACCACCTTTTTTTTTTTTTTTCCGGCACCAGGGATCAAACTCACAGCCCCACGCCTGCCAGACAGGCACTTAAGCCACTGAGCCAAACTCCTGGCCCTAGTTTTTCAAGCCAGGGTTGCACTATGTAGCTCAGGTCGGCCATGTGCTTGCATTGTAGCCCAAGCTGGCCTCGAACTCACAATACTCCTCCTACCTCAGCCTCCCTCTCCTTATTTTTATACCTAAATACACTTTTAATTTCCCATTTAAGAGAAAACCTGTGATATTTCCATTTCTGTGTCTCATTTATTTCACTTAACACAATGATCCAACTATTATTTGTTTTTTGGCAAATGACACCATTGTTCTTTGCATAGCATATTTTTTCAGTGATGAAATTTAAACAGAGATCTTAGACTGAATTATATTTTTCAATTTATTATTTCTTATTTTGAGACTCTTAGTGACCATGAACTTGCTCAGGCTGAGCTTCAAGTTGTCATCCTGCTGACTCAGCCTCCTAGAGTGCTGGGATAGCAAGAATGCACCACCATGCTGAGCAGACCCCATATTTTCTTGACCTGAGAATCCAGTGGTGGGCATCTGGGCTCCTTCCAGAGCTTAGCAAGTGTGACTTGCTTCCAGAACTTAGATACTGTAAATACCCATTCATATACTGCTTGAAACAACACACAGCATGGATCAGTGAAACTTGATGATTTTAACTCACTTCAGATCATGCCAAGAGAATCACCAAGCACAAAGTCACATTATTATAATCTCAATATTTGGGAGGTTGAGGCAGAAGGACTGCTCTGGGTTTGAGGCCAGCCTGTACCACACAGTAAGTTCAAGCCTACTGAACTATAGTGCCTCAAAAAGCTAAAAAAAGAAAGAAAGAAAGAAAGAAAGAAAGAAAGAAAGAAAGAAAGAAAGAAAGAAAGAAAATACCCATGAATGTGCACCTGGTTAAAATGGAAACATTTTTTTACTTATGAGACTTCTGTATATCAACTATCATAATGGTTCAATTTACATTCCCAAACACAATGTATGAGAATGACTTCTAAGAATTTTAAACATCAACAGCCAAATATTCTGACAGATATTTTCACAGTACTTACTATGACAAGACTAGCACTGATCTGCATTTTGAATACTGCTTCCATGTGAGAAATGTTCTAGACCAGGAATGTCTCATATTCATATATATATATACATGAATGGATATTTTGAAGATGACATTCTGCCAAAATTCAAAATTTACTCATTTCATATATGCCTCTGTACAATACTTCAATGTAGTCTCTTTCACTTCAGCGAATTTTTCATACTGCTATAGCAAGTAGTGTGACTTATTGCATAGTATCAGTAGTACTTCCTCAGTTTCCTATCTTTGAATACTTTCCTGTGGATTGACAGATAATACAAAAATCAACACAAAAGAATCTCTGGATATTTTTGTGAGGTTAAATAAATTGGAACATCGTCTCATTTCTTCATTTCCCTTGGCTGTAATACTTCGGGTCACACGCTGACTCTTGAGGAATACTCACTTTTTCTTTTAAGTGAAAATTACCTTAGATTAGGGCCAGGAGTTTGGCTCAGTGGCTTAAGGGCCTGCCTGGCAGGTACAAGGTTGTGAGTTCGATCCCCAGTACCGAAAAACAAAACAAAACAAAAACTAAAACATTACCTTAGATTTCTTGAGTTTTTGTCCTCTTCTTTAGTTAGCTGGCTACTCCATGTTTTTCCTGTATTGTAGACACAGATACAGAAAATGTCACTATGACTTTATACAAAAGTTCATAGATTTCAATTATAATCTTGATATAATATAACCTGAGAAATACTTCCAGTTATTATAAGAATCAATATTATTAAACTACATCAGTGAGCAACAGTTAATGCTCTCTGTTTGTACAAGTAACAAAATGATATCATCCTCACCTACAGCATTAATATTCATAAATGTTTCCTGCATCACTTGTCTGTAGAGCTTCTTTTGGGAAGGATTCAGCAAATCCCACTCTGCTGTGGTGAAGTTCACAGTTACGTCCTCAAATGACACTGTCTCCTAAATAATGACAAGTTTTCTGAAGGTCACACACACAACCTAATATATATGTCAGCTCTTCTTATAAAAAGCTGAACTGATGATTATTCTTTCAAATATTAACTGCATGTCTTGATCACCAAACACATGTGCATGCAAATACATTCACACAGTAACTCTGATGCTAGACAGCAACACACTGCCAAAGCAACGCAAAATAGTAGCACTGCTTTCCCTTCAGGGTCCCCGATGCTCTACTTCTATGTCTTTAAAGTAGAGCTCAAAGAGGGAGCCTGCAAATAACCTTTGACAAAGCACAGAAGCAGATAAAAACATCTAATGAATGGCTGTGATACGCCATAAATTATATTTCTTTTCACATCTGCTTATTCACAGCATTGAGTCCATATTTATTTGCAGTTCATGTTTAAAATCTTCAGTGTGCTATCATGAAAAAACATTTAATTGAATATTAAATAGTTTATGAATAATTAAAAAGTTAATGGAAGAAAAGTTGCACTCCAGCAGTCCTAGACAATGAAATAGGGGAAGAGTAGCATATAAATTTATAGCTCAGGGATGCCAATTATCTACCTGTAATTGAATATAAGAAATTGTAGGATGGTGCAATAGAGGATAATATGGCAAAGAATATAAATGAAATATATGAAATGCAAAGAAAATCAAGATACTGGAAAATAACTAGTCACTAAAAACAAACAGAACTCCTCAACCCAGTGAGGTGGTACATGCCTGCTCTCCCAGCACTTGGGGGGCCGATGTAGGAGGACTGTCAGGAATGTCAGACTGCCAGGTGTTCAGTGTCCTGCCTGGGCTATGTGGCAATGGCTGTCAAGATCAAAAAGTGAGACCCTTCCTCCAACTCTCCCACAAGATGAAAATAAAAATTAATGCTGAGTCACATACAAATCACAACTTTGATTCACCAAAAAAAAAAAAAAAAACTGTAGCTGTAGGGTAGAATAAAAGACTGCAAATATTCAATATTTTGAGTAATATGACACCTTGCTTAATATACATGAAAGACATTCAAAATTCCAACTTTCATATCAGTGTATGATTCATAGAAAACGACAAATGGATCTCAGGAAAGGAAGACAACCTTCAACAGCTCCACATGGAAGTAGAAAATTGACTCCTGATTCAGCTAATCTTACACATCTTTGTATGAAAACACAATGTGTTTCATTTACACTCAGGGAGTTACAGGCATGTGCATAGAAATCCGGGTTATATACTTTTCTAGCCCATGTACATTGGTTACCTATTGAAAGAGGAAAGATAAACTTGAATGCCTTTGGAATTTATAGTGAAAAATCATTCATTTAAAAAAAAGTGTTTCCTCAGAAGAAAATCAAGTAGGCATAAGAAGTAGGAGAAACTGAAATCTATGAAAATAGGAGTTAGATAAGAAAACATTTGCTGGGTACACAATATAAAGATTTTGCATGCAGAGTTCAGATCAATGAACACAGATCTAAAAATGAAGTACAACATATTTGACTCAGCACAGAACAGAAAAAAAAATCCAAATGTCATGTGTGAGAATCACCAAAGAAAGTTGAAGTGTATATAAAAACAAACTACGATTTTTTTGAGACTTGAGAATCAGCTGCTACATTCCACATTCTTCTCCTTTACTGTGGAGTTTACCAAAATCCACAGATAAGTGACTTCTCTCCAATGTCTACAAAATACATTGTACTATGATTCCTGGGAATAGATGTTATTCTTTTCAAACACAATTAAGAAGCCAGAAACTAGCTGGGCGTGGTGGCGCACGCTTTTAATCCCAGCACTCAGGAGGCTGAGGTAGGAGGAGCGTTGTGAGTTCGAGGCTGGCTTGGGCTACAACTCGAGCACAAGGCCAGTCTGAGCTATACAGTGCGACCCTGCCTCAAAAAACTAGGGCTGGGAGTTTCGCTCAGCAGCTTAAACGCCTGCCTGGCAGGCGCAAGGTTGTGAGTTCAAATCCCAGTGCCACCAAAAAAAAAAAAAAAAAAAAAAAAGAAGCCAGAAACTGTGTGGCCATTAGAACAGATGAGAAAGTACTTTGGCCTTGCTTCACATATCAGCCTTTGTAAACAATCTTGAGAAATAAATGCATACATACATACATACCACAAACACTCACAAAGCACTTCTCTGTGTCACTTCTCTAATACTTACTGAAAGCTTAAAAGAAACAAGCTAAAAGAATACTCTCTTGGAAAAGCATACATGGTAAACTTTGGACAAGTTGTCAACGAGGAGAGATGGCCTCAATAACGCAAGAGCAACTTCTGACGTGTAGGATTTTTATCACCTGGATACTTTCAGTGCCTGCCTAAGGAGCAATGGTGAAACTTCCTTAATACACTTGGGACACTTTCGTTGTAATTAAATCTCACCAAAATGTTTTGGGAATAAAATTTGCTTTAAATTATTTATACAGTAAGTTACAAGTACTTATTAATTTATATCTGTTTATCTGCCTTCAAATATGAAATGATGAGACAATTGCCATTTTAGGTAGACATAAGCAAAGTACACTTTCCAAAGTGAGTCCAACAAATACACAGCAAGCAGTGATGAAACTATGCTGATCATCAGAAGAGCAGGCCACATTATCAGGAGAACAGGTCAGACCATCAGGAGAACGGGTCAGACCACCAGAACAGGTCACATTATCAGGGGAACAGGTCACATTATCAGAACAGGTCAAACCATCAGGAGAAAAGGTCAGATATCATCTGTGAATGAGAAAACAGAGCTGATCCATATCTAGACCCCTGGGATAGGGAGCAAATGCTCTGACCACCTGGAGAAGAGTGGTTATCATGTGGACTCTCATAAGGGTAGATTAAATTAATCTACGAAAAAGACATCGTCCCAGAGCAGCACGCATTCCACAAAATCCACTCAACCTATATTAACTGGGTAATGTTCAATACCTACCTCAAAGTAAGGGTTGCAGTGACCAGATGGTAATAAAATCAGCATTTCTTTAAAAACAAATAACATCCCTTAATACACAACCCACTAAGCAGAACATTAAACTACGTAAGTCAAACCAGGATTCAAAAAGAAAAATCATTTATTTACTTTTTTTTTTTTTTTGAGGATTCAAAACAACTCCAATAGTAACTGACGGCTAAAAAAAAGGCAGAGAAATCTTTAAAGTCACATACAAAGCCAACAGGACCACATTCCCAAGGACTGATCAGTTGGATTCAATCTGTTTTATCACACAAATATGCAGCACACTGTCTCCTCCAAAACCCTAGCATTCCGCACTCATTCACAGAAATGGAAGCCACTTCTTTTCCCTTCTTTCAGCTAGGGCCTCTTGTTTGTTGTCAGCCACATACAGAGTGGGGCCACTCGTCACGTGCTATAAACCAGCTATGAACAAAGAAATGCAGCTTCCAAAATGGACCGGCAGGTTCCTACTCATCAGGCGACACCCCACAAGAAATCACCACGGAACGCTCATCTTTATTTTGCAAAGCATTCCCTTCATAGCCTTCATGTACAGTAATTATTTTCTTATTCCATCAAATATTTGCAGGAAAACAAGTGGATATTTTACAATAAAAGCACTATTGCAAAAAGAACCACCACTGTAGACAAAAAAAAACCCCACAAAATAATCTGTATATGAGACATGAACTTCCCAATATCCTGCAGCTTATCATACTGAAGGGTATTTCGTGATGGTCATGGATTCATGTTTTTTATTTTATATTTTTGCTATTTTCTTTTTTGATACCAGGAATGGTCATGGATGTAGATCAATAAAATAAATTTTATCCTGATAAATCATATATGCCAAAATCTTGTTTTTAAATGGCAAAATTAATCAGAAAAGGGGCCAGGGATTTAGCTCAGTGGCATAAGAGCCTGCCTGGCAAGTGTGAGCTTGTGAGTTCAATCCCTGGTCCAAAAAAAAAAAAAAAAAATTAGAAAATACTCAATGTGAATTGCCCATTTTTTCCTGTGCATTTCTTCCCTTCCCATTCGACATGAGTACAGGCCTCAGGTGCTCGATCCCTAGTGATTTTCATACTCTATTCACCTTTTTAAACTATTTCTGTACACACACACACAACTAATTGGTCAATTCTATAGATTCTAGGCACCTTAGAAGTTCCTCTGCCTTTTAAAAAGTGAATCTGCACTATCTTTCAATCCTTCTGAGTCTGACTCTCTTCATTCAATTGAAACAATAAATCTGAAGCAGTGTTACAGGGTCTATTACGTCATTTCAACAATGTATACTACAGGGCCAGGGATATAGCTCAGTGGCATAAACACCCGCCTGGCAAGCGTAAGGTCGAGTTCGATCCCCGATACCAAAAAAAAAAAAAAAAAGTATACTACAGAAATTCTTCTTATGACTAGCTCTAACCCTCACCCTAGTGCTAACTACCCAGCTCTGCTTCTGCCAATTGAAAATTTCCCTTCTATCCTCTTATCTGAGCGATATATATCAGATAGCATAACCAGAGTAGGGCTAATTGTTACAATAACAAAATTCAAGGAAATAAATAAACAAAAAACCCATAGTAGTGTTCACATTTACTAACAGTAATATACTGTCCTGCTGGTTCAGCGGCTCAGGAGAAATAGGTGAACCCAGCACCATGAACTGGAAACGCTGAGGTAAGACTCATGCTCCACAGGGGACCACAGGAAGACTTGGAGGGATAACTCTATAGATGATAATTGATTTTGAAAAGGAAAATGACTTGTTCGAGACCAACCTGGGATACAAAGTGAGTTCAAGGCCAGCCTGAACTGTATAGTAAGACCCTGTCTCAAAAAATAGGGCCAGGGATTTAGATCAGTAGCCTAAGCACCTGCCTGGCAGGCATGAGACTGTTATCCCTGGTACCAAAATAAATTAATTTAAAAAACTTGATTTTGCAAATATCAAGGCTAAGCATTAGATTCTTTAAACAAGCTCAACTACATACCTTGATTCATGTTTTGAGAAACTTATGTAACAGAAAGTCAACTTTTAACAGACACTAAATATCATATGTACCTTACTGAATGCAGTACACTGTGAGTCACTGGCTGTTCACCCAGGGTGTCCTGTTTCTGAGACCAGAGACTCACTGCTGTACCCAACACTAGCAAGGAAGGCTTTGCACCGTGCCATGGACCACTAGTGCGAACATTGAGTAAGTTTTAAAATTAAATGAAACATTTAAACTACAAAACTTTTCACTTCTCAGCTCTTAACTATGGACCTCGTGGACTTTCAAAAAGTTAATTTATAGTGCACATAAACACACAATATGAACTTCATATTGAGAAAGGATATTGCTGTTATCCAAGGCTTCTTGGTGATTTCCTACTCCTAAATCCCCACCCCCAACCCCAAGTGGCTGGCATTACACTGAAATCTTAGTAAAACTTAGTGAGCTAATTAAAACAAACATTTACCCAGGCATGCCTGAAATCCTATCATACCAGTGACTAATGCAAAAGATTCCCAAGTTCAAGGACAACCTGAGGATACACAATGAGTTCAAGTCCAGCCTCAACTACAGAAGATTTAATCCCTCTCACAAGAACAAAAGAGAAGCCGGGCATGGTGTCGATCACCTTTAATCCCAGCACTTGGGAGGCTGAGGCAGGAGGATGGTTGTGAGTTTGAGACCAGCCTGGGCTACAAAGTGAGTTCAAGGCCAGCCTGAACTGCACAGTGAGACCCTGTCTCAAAAAAATGGGGCTGGGGATTTAGCTCAGTGGCATAAGCACCTGTCTGGCAGGCGCAAGGTTGAGTTCAACCCCTAGTACCAAAAAAAAAAAAAAAAAAAATTTTTTTTGAGAGGATGTAGGTAAGGGGAAAATTTCTGAGTTCAGGCCCTGAATAATAAGAAACATCAAATATGCCTGGAAATCTTTTTGTCCAACAGAAGCTACTTCCCATTCTACTTAAGCTGTTATATTCAAGATGTTTTTGTACCTCCAATTCTAGTGTTCTAATGTTGCTCAAACATGATTGGGTGAGCTGATCAGTACACACAGAAGA
>RJWM01033799.1:0-20256 GCA_004363535.1 Dasyprocta punctata
TTCTTTCTCTCCTTCCTTCCTGCCTCTCTCGGGCCCTCCCTCTCTTCCTCCCTCCCTCTTTGTATTTTTGAGACAGACCTCACTATGTAGCCCAGGTTGGCCTCAAGCTCATGGTGATCTTCCTACCTCAGTCTCTCAAGTGCTGAGATTACAGACATGTGCCATCATGCCCAATTCTTTCTCTCTGTCTCTCTCTATCTCTGTCTCTGTCTCTGTCTCTCTCTCTCTCTTTTTTTTTTTTTTTTTTTTGTCTTTTTGAGACAAGTTCTTACTCTATAATTCAGGCTGACCTGAATTATGTAGCCCTGGCTGTCCTAGGACTCATGGTGACTCTTCTGCCGGAGGCTCCAGTGCTGGAATTACAGGCATTTGCTACCACACCTGGTTTTCTTTTTTTTGAGAGGCACAGAGGCTTTTTTTTTTTTTTTTGACCAATGTCCAGGGTTTTTTTTTTTTTTTTTCGGCACCAGGGATTGAACTCACAACCTCACGCCTGCCAGACAGGTGCTTAAGCCGCTGAGCCAAACTCCCGGCGGCACAGAGGCTTTTAAAGCAGAATTTCAAATACACACTCAGAAAGTAGAATATAGGACCCTCAAGAGAGAAGTGCATTATGGTCTACAGCTGGGAATATTTATATGTGTTGGGGGCTAGAAGTCTGGGATTTGTGAATCTATAGAAAGTTTTGTGTTGGTTTACAGAATGGCTTATTTGGCATGTGAAAGGACAGCCCAATTTACAAGGCCAACTATGTATATGTATGGTTTTTTAAAATTTCTAATTAAGTTTATTAGTACATTTTAGGCATACATAATGACCACTTTTATCATAGGGAATTTGTACCTGTACATGCTATGTCTTGATTCTTTTAATAGGCGATCTAGGCCAGGTGTGGTGGTGCGTGCCTGTAATCTCATCACTCAGGAGACTGAGGCAGGAAGATCCTCATGAGTTCAAGGGCAGCCTAAATGACATAGTGAGATCATGTCTCAAAAAAAGGTGATCTAACTAAAAACATTCTTTGGGGCCAGAGATATAGCTCAATGGCATAAGTGCCTGCCTGGCAAGTGCAAAGTCGTGAGTTTGATCCCCCAGTACCAAAAAACAAAAAACAAAAACAAAAAAAACCTAAAAACATTCTTTGAGGCCAGGGATTTAGCTCAGTGGCATAAGCACCTGCCTGGCAAGCACAAGGTTGTGAGTCCGATTCCCTGGTCACCCCCCCAAAAAAAAATTCTTTGAAAACTTTGATAGAAGAACTGGAAATTTTTTTGTACCAGGAACTAAACTCAGGACTTTGCCCTTCCCAGGCAGGCACTGTGCCACTGAGCTATATTCCTGGCCCCCTTTGAAAACTTTGAATCCATTTGTTTGTTTTTGATCTCTTGAGTATATATTCTTTTAGTTATTTATTTTGAGACAGGATCTCGCCATGTAGTTCAAGTTGGCATCAAACTCACAGCAATCCTCTTGCCTCAGCCTCCCAAGTGCTGGGATTATAGGCCTGCGCCACCACACCCAGGCTGTTTTCTTGAGACTGGCTTGCTTTGTAGTTCAACTGGCCTTGAACTCACTATGTAGCCCAGGCTGGCTTCAAATTCACAGCAGTCTTCCTGCCTCAGCCTCCAAAATGCTGGGATTATGGGGGAGTACTACCATGTCTGTTTGAATCCATTTCTTAAAATCAGGGTTCTGCCTTTTACCTTATGAACTGAGCTCATTTATGGCTCATTTATTATCTATAAGGCATTTTGGGTGTGATGAGCCTGGAAGTAAAAACAAGTCTGGGAGCACAAATAGGTCTCAGAAGTGCAGATATGGATGGCCTCAGATAACTTTGTGTCCTGAAGTGCAAAAGTAAGAGTACAGTTCTCCATTCTCCTTTCTACTCATTTCTTCTCTCCCCATCCCCCTGAACCCCCACTCCTGACTTTGATATTTATTCTAAAGGGGTGCAGAGGAGCTGAAGGTCCATCTTCCTAAGGTAGCTTCAGGTTGAGGGCACTGACTCTTCCTACAGGGATCCAAGTCTCACTGACTAATCTAAAGGCGACACAGGAAGATGGGTTTTGTTTTTTAACAAACCATCACCCTTAGATAGTCTAGAAAAGAGGACAGGACATTAGCAAGTCATTGACTCTTAAGCTTATTTTTGTTTTGTTTTGTTTTGTTTTTTGAGATAGGGTCTCACTAAATAGTTCAGGCTCACCTTAAACTCACAGCAATCCTTCTGCCTCAGCCTCTGCAGTTCTGGGATTACAGGTGTGTGCCACCGTGCTTGGTTCTTAAACTTCATTTTATAATTATGTTAAGCCAGAGCCAAAAATTACAAGTAGACTATTGGTAAATAGTAGCACCAAGAAGTCGTAGAACTCAGACAACTATTAGGTGGCATTTGCCATAAGACTTTTAATATTAACCTCTATCTGTCCAGAGGTGTTAAATGACATACAATAGGTAGACTTTAAAAGATACAGACTCCTCCCTAAGAAATCCAGTGTCCTCCTATTTTAATTATAACAATAACCAGGGAATACACTAAAGACACCTACATTTTTATGACCATTGGGCCATTAACATTTGAATTTTTGTCCTAGGCACTCAAGAGGACAAATCTTTACCTGAGGGGTACTTGAAAGTACATTAAAATAACATTGAAGCTGAAAGACACATTTTTGGAAGAGCTGGGGTCCTGATCCCTTGTGACTGTGAGCTAAAATGTTATCAGGGTAGCTGGAGACTTCGATAACAGCTGGTGCAGTGTTTTCAGCCCCTTTTCATATCTAGCCCTAGCTCTCTCCATTTTTCTGTTTCTATTAATTACTCCTTTTTGGTGATATTTCCCTGCTGATCAAAGTGAGACTTGTGTTAACCAAAATTCATCTGTCTATATGTATATATAGTTTGACGCGGGTCAGTTAAAGCTCCTCAGAGGTTACTTTTGGAGCACAGGGGAGCCTCTTAGCTGCTCTAGTTTTTGTTTTATCTTGTTTTTTGGTATGGAAGATTGAACTTGCAACCTCGTGCTTGCCAGGCAGCATTGCGCCACTTGGCTGTATCCCCAGCCCTGCTCCGCTAGTTTTTCTGCCTGTTATCTGCCAGGATAGGTCACAGTCTTGCTTGACCAAATAACTTCTCTGGGGACTTTGGGGGACACTTCCCTCTCTAGTTATGCTCCTTTATGCAGAACACACATTAGTGCCCACCTGTCCCATTCAGGTCTACCTGTGCCTGTCACTGCCTGGCTTTCCTGCATTACGCTGCTCCCTCAGCTAAGAACGCTACCGCATGCCTCCCTGGTCCCTACCAGCTTTGCCCTTCACCAGATGCTACCGAAGGAGCTGTGGCATCATCTGTCCCATCCCACACGAACACTGCGTGGCCACTGCTCACCCAGGCGCTCATGACCTTTGAAAGGGCTGAGCAGCCACCAGGGAGTTCCCGTGGATACCCCTGGGTCTCCCCTAGGGCTGAAGGCCCAACACATGCCTGTGAATTTCAGTTTTTCCAAGACCCAAGAGCCTACTCTGGCCACCTGCCTGAGCTATTATGAGAATGAAATGAGCAATGTTTACCAAGAACCCTAGCACAGGATCTGGCATATGGTAGATCTAATGTAGTTTAAAAAGTTATCTAGTGAGGGCCGGGAGTTTGGCTCAGTGGCTTAAGCACCTGTCTGGCAGGCACAAGGTTGTGAGTTCGATCCCCGGTGCCACAAGGAAAAAAAAAAAAGTTATCTAGTGGCTGGGAAAGTACAGTGGTACAGTAGATGCACAAGGGCCTGAGTTCAATCCCCCTCCACCAAAACAAAACAAAACAGTTTCTTGGCACGGGACAGAAGAAAAACTTAGATGGTAGGGGTAGTGATAGGAACAGAGCCCCCAGAATAATGCCCAGTATGTGGTAGATGACAGCTGCTCTCTCCCCAATCCTCCTGCCTCAGCCTCCTGAGTGCTGGGATACCGTGCCCAGCTCCAGAATTTTTTTTTTTTGGAAAGAACATGATTCTCAGCCTTTCTGGGAAGAATCACCTGAAGTTTATCAAAATTAGACTTCTTGATCCATTGGTGGAGATTGTCTCAAAGGCCCAAGTGGTAACGTTTTAAGAACTGTCCTGCCAGGTGTAGTGCACACCTATATGCCTAGTACTCTGGAGGCTGAGGCAGGAGGATCACAAGTTTGAGCTCAGCCTGGGTAATTCAGCAAGACCCTGTCTCAAAAAAAGTTCTGTTTTTTGTTTTTTTAAGTGCTGACAATACAGCTCAGTGTGAAGGCCCTCAGTTCAATCCCTAATACCATAATAAAAACTTAAAAAAATGAAAGTACAATCCCATAGGTCTCAGGACCCCACTGAAAAACCAACTGATATTTTCAGGAATATTTAGGAAGCAGCTACTGGATGCCAGGTTAAGGTTAGTCTTCATTCTTTACAGAGAAAGGAAAAAGAAAAGTCTGTGCCTTCCCCAGGTTCCCATTCTGCTGGGGGGAGAAAATATCCAGAATACAAATAAAAGCAGGCAAAGCAGGTGGGCAGAGAAGTGCAGCATGAGCTCAGGTGGCAGGAAGGGCCTCTCTGTGAGGTGTCATTGTGCAACGTGACAGGAAGGACCCAGCAAGAAAACTGGGCAGAAAGCATGCAGATAGATTTCCCTTTTTTTCCTCGCTCCCCTCAACCCTGACCCTGACCCCAAATTGTCTCAGAGGAAACCACATCCACAAGACTGAAGCTCCTGCCTTTATTACAGAGGCTTCCGGGGCTGGGGCAGACCGGCCGGAGAGACCAACAACCCCTTTCCTCTTGGGCATGGTGCCCCAGGCTTCGTCTGGCCAGGAGTAGAGGTCTGATTCCTCTGTCTTTTGGGAAGCCAACCCCTGTATTATCTCCATCACTCAAGTGTCCCTAAACTCTCAGGCCAGGTGGAGCCCAAGGCCAAACTGGCAGGGGGTGTGGCGGTGCCCATTCTCCAGAGAGGACTCCTGGTATCCAGGAGCTCCGGCTGTAAGGGTGGGGCCTCTCAGCATCCTTCCTTATCCGTAGCCCTGGTCCTTGGGGACCCCAGGGATGGGCCCACAGGATTACAGACATGGTGACAATACCAGAGACAGGCTGACCCTATCCACAGGGTGGAGAACACAACACAGGAAGATGCGAGACTGGGGCCTCCTCGGAGAGGGAGGGGAGCCAGGTGGCACTGTGAGGCACCGGGCCAGTGAGGGCTGGAGATTCCAGGGTCACTTCTTCTTGGCACGGTCTGCTGCATCCAGGGCAGCCATGTTGCGGGCAGCAGTGATCAGGTGGATGGCACTGATGACAGACTTGAGCAAGGCAATGGGGGCAGTAATCCAGAGGCCCATTCGGAAAAGCCCAACGGATCCCACTGTGGGAGGCAACAGTGTGCATGAGAAGGAGGAGACCGAGGGACCCAGACGTCTAAGGCTTTACCTCCTCACCTCCTCGGTAGGTCAGCGCAGGGTCAGTGCAGGGCAGGACCCCCCTCCCACCCTCCTGCCCAGCCCCCCCTCCTACCTAATGGTCCCTCGGAGAAATTGAACAGGTAGAGGAGGCAGTAGAAGAGCTCGTTTCCAGCACACAGCGTGAAGAGGGCAGGCTGCACAGAGCACAGACTGCTGAGCACGGGGCAGGGCCGTGCGCCCCTGCCCTGCCCGCCACAGCTAAGGGTGCAGCCCATCTCCACAGGTCACCCTTTTTGTAAAACCCCTTCCAGAGGCTGCCCAGGGGCTCAGATTAAGGCTGCATTCTGCACCCTCACACACAACTCTCTGGTTTCTCTCTCTCCTTCCTCTCCTTCCAGCCTCAGTTCCTCCCATTGGGTGGCACCAGCCTCCTTAGCACCTCTGCTAGAAGATTTGCACCTGTCCTCCCCACCAATCCCACAGGCTCCTCCTCCCCAGAGTCCTCCCCTACCTCTCCTGTCCCAGTACCCTCTCTAGATCTGGACCAGGGTTCAGCAAGGACTTCTCTCATACAGTGAGTGAAGGGGGAAGACAGGCAGGGCTCACCCTGGAGGTATAGTAGATCCGGAGCACGGGATTCCCAGACAGGTCAATCGTCTTGTGACTCTCACTGCCTCGCACCACGGAGCTTGGAGAGAAAACAGGGAGGATTCATGAGTGTTCATTCCCACTAACACCATCTGGTCCTCACATCACTGGGAACCCCAGACTATCCAGCCAGAAGGGGCCGAGGAACTGTTTAACCCCACTGTAAACACGACTGAGGGAGACAGCTTGCCCAAGATCATTCAGCAAACCAGAACCTAAAAGGGGACATCCAGAGAAGCCTAAGGCCACTCCCAGACACCCTCCCCACTACAGCTGCTTGGCACCCAGAACCAGGGCAGACCTGTGCAGGTGCAGCCAGTGACTGGCCACGTCCAAGCTCATGCTGAGCTGGAAGAGAAGGGTGGCCCGAGGGTACAGCAGGGCCAGGTTGACTAACAGACACATGGTGGAGCAGCGGTCCGTCAGCATGTCCAGCATGGCCCCAAACCGGGTTCCTGGAAAACAGGGACTATTAGGTAGGAAGGAGCTGTTGGGGACAGTGCCCATATATAGTGTATCACCCTGATACAGTCTGAGAGCAGACTGGAAATGTCCACCATGCACTACCCAGGGAAGAAAAGAGGCTGCTGTCAGGAGGGTTTGAGAACAGTGCAAAGCTCACCAAGACATGGAATGAGAGTGTGAAGGGAACCGTGGGAGGACCCAGGGCGGGTAGTGTCTTCAACTCAACCTCAAAACCCAGGCTCCAGGCAAGACAAGCAGAATCGGGCTGGGGAGATAGCTCAGTGACACAGTGTCTGCTTGGCAAGTGCAAAGTCCTGAGTTCAATTCCCAGTACAAAACAAAAACAAAACCAAGGAGTGTTTTTTGTTTTGTTTTGTTGTTTTTGAGACAGGGTGTCTATGTAACCCAGGCTGGTCGTGAACAGACCTGTGCCACCACACCCAGCCAGCGGAAGTCTTCAAAGCTGGGTCTGGGCATAGGATTAATGAACCCTCCTCCCCCATTCTCAACCTGCCTTCTGGAATCCTACAGTTTGTGCCCAGCACACAGTGGGTCTCAGTAAACACCTGTTGAATGAATTAATCAGAGGCCTATATAAATGCCAAGGCCACATTCGGCCTTGCTCTTCCATTCCTCTCACAAGCAGGGAATTCTATGAGCGAGCTTAAATTCCCTTTGCTGTGAAACCAGGCGATTCTGTTCTGCTTTCTACAGAGATGGAAAGGACTTCTGCCTCCAAAGTCCTAAGCGGTCAGGGAGACAGGGGCAAGAGGTTGTTGGGCCCCAGTGCTGGCGGGGAGGGGCATCTGTTACCTTGATTAAGGGCTCGAGCTGCGTGTCCATCGACAGCGTCCAGAAGACCGCTGAGCAGGTAGAAGGAGGAGGCCGTGAGCGGGCAGCAAGGCATGAAGTAGAAAGAAATGATGGCGAAGACAATCCGGGCATAACCTTGGAATGGGCCAGCGGAGACGGCGGGATCAGGGAGCCCGCCCAAACCCCTCGCCCTCCCTCCCATTTGACCCAGGGCTGCAGGCAGAGCTCACCGATGAGGTTAGGCACGAACAGGAAGATGTTTTCGCCTGGCATCGCGGCGGCCTCTTTGCCGCCCGCGGCCCGCTCCGTAGGTATCAGCTCTGTCTCGACCCTATCTGGGTGGCCTCACCCACGCCACCTGCGCACTGAACCCCGCTGTCTCTGCCCGGACCCAGATGTTCAACTCCGCAGCCTGCCGGAGCGTGGAGCTCAGGGGGCAAGTGCACCCCACCCTTCCGATGGGCAATCTGCCCGGCCCGTGGCGCTCCCACTTCTAGCAGCAGAGATGCCTGCTGCTCCAGCTGTGCTCGGCTTCTGGAAACCTACTCTTCAGTGCCCGTCGTTGCAAAATTGGAAAAAGCCGCTTTAAAAATAAAAAGTCTGCGTCCCCTTTAAAATCTGCTGCTTCCTTTTCCTCGTCCTCCCTCGACCTCTTAGCATCGGCTCGTACCAAAGTGCAAAGGACGGGGGGAGGGAGCAAATTCCGCCGGCGCCGACTCAAGAAAAGTGCTGAAAAAAGAAGTTAAGGAAGAGCCCTGCATAAATACTTCTACCTTTCATTTTACAGAGGGTAAAACTTGCTGGAGACGAAGAGAAGGCTGTAAGACTCCTCCCTCCTGAGTCTTCGCCTCCCCTGTATATCAGGGGATTTAGTACAGTCCACATTTTCCTTCCCGGCGCTCTAAGGCTCTGGCTGCCTTTGCTTTCGCTGGTCGGGGGCGGGGAAGTGGTGGCTAGAGAGGTTGCAGGGCGGTGGAGGGCGGTGTCCTTGCTCCTGGGAGCACCCTACTGGTGGGAAGATTAGGGATCAGTCTCCACCCTGTGTCATCCTTCCTAATTTCTCAAACCTCCAACGCTGGGGTTATCCCCCTCCCCCAGAAGCCACCAGGAAGGGAAGGCCTGAGGAGTAAACGGGGCACGCTAGAATAATACTTTAGTCTCTGGTTCTAGAACCTCTAATCTCCTAGCAACGGGGCTGCAGAAGTTCCACAGACATTAAGGTTTTCAGAAGAACCAGGAGCGGCGCCGCCCTGGCTCCCCCTCTTTCCAGCCTTACCCCCAAACTCCGACTTCCCATCCCCCGTGACCCGAAATAGGAGCCCTTAGACCTCTTCCTCTCCCTTTCTAGGGTCCCAAGAATTCTACCCATTTTGCTGAGGGTGGGCAGCGGCAAGCAGGATGCCTTGGCTTGGGATAGGCCATGGGAGGAAAGAAGGAAGAGGCATTCGTGGTGAAATAGCGGAGGGGGTTCTTGTGCGAGTCCGCTTTACCAAGAAAAAAAAAAAAGGACAATTCCCCAACAATGGGTGGTAGTGGTGGTGGTGGTGGGGGGGGATGAGACAGGGTTTTGCTCTAATAACCCAGGTTGGCCTCGAATTTGTGATTTCTTTTTTTAAATTTTCACCAAGGGAGTTGTTACATTGCTTCAGTCTCTGTCTCTCTCTTTTTTTTTTTTCTTGTGTTACCTGGAATCAAACTCAGGACCTTGGACTTGCCAGGCAGGCACTTGTGCTGAGCTATATCCCTAGCCCCACGCCTCAGCCTCTTGAATGCTGGTATTACAGGCATCCACCACTGAGCTTGGCTCAAAATTATTATTTATTTATTTGTTTGTTTGTTTTCAGAGAGAGGACTGTTTCATCTAATGGCTTCGATTAACCTGGGCTGGAAGAATGGTGACACGTGGGTCCTGAGGGAGGGACTGGTCCCTCAGGCTGATACAGGCTTTGTTCCCAGGGCATGGCATCCACTCCTGTCAAGAAGGAGGAAGACAGCATGTCACCTGAGGCCGCACTGACCTTAAGTGGAGGGCCGGTGAGTGCTGGCTGGGAGTGCTAGAGGTGCGAGTGTGCTGAGATGAGCTGCCAGGCAGAGACACCCAGACCTGGGTCTGAGCCTTAAGCACAGAGACTCTAGTCCTGATACTGAGCCTTTAGGTCCTGGGGTCCCCACACATTGCTCCCCCAAGATCTGGGGCCTTTGGAACAAATCTCAAGCTGCAACCCTTCAGTGCCGGACTCCTCAGCCCTTGGCTGCCCCAGCATGAGAGCTCCCAGACCTGGGACTCCCAGACTGAGGAGAATTCCCAGGCTGAGACCATCTGCTTCTCTTTTCCCAGAAGGCTTCCATGTCTCGCTCTGAAGAATCCCTGGCTCGTGTCAGCACCGAACTGACAGAAGAGGCCTTGTTTATTGCTTGCTGCCACATGTACCCTGTGCCCCTCAAGAAAAAGCAGACAAAAGACCAAGGGACTCAGATTTCCAATCATGGTGATCCTCAACTCAGGACCACGGTGTTTAGAGACCCTGCTGCATGCCTAGTTCCAGTCTTTGATCCCCTCTCAACTGCAGCTGACCTGCGTCACGTCTCTGAGCCAGCTGGAGGCACAGTGCCCCTTCCCCACTAACCTAGTACCCACTCCTCCCTGTGGCCAGGAATCCCTTTGGCCTCTTCTGCCCCAGTCCTGTCTCTGTCTGACTTAGGAGATAGTCATTTCTCTGACTGGACCTCTCTTCCAGCCTTCTTCACCAAGGCTCGAGGCACTGACACCCGGTGAGTGAGTAAGTGACATTTCAGGGAAGATGCCCTTTGTCTTGGGAGAAAGAGGAGGAGCCTGTAGAGGAGAGAGCAAGGGCTTGACAACATCAGGGCAGGGTGGGGTGGGGTAGGGTTTGGGAGGTGAGCCATGCAGTTTATACCGTTGCCTGGTCCTCACATTCAGAGTTCTTAGCCTTCTTCCTTCTCTTCTGCCCTCTCTAGCTCTGACAGAAACCATACTCGCACCAAGGCACATGTCCTGCCGTCTCCTCATGAGAAGGTACGCATAAGGCAATTCCATGTTAGCCCGACTTTTGGAGTTTGTACAACATGCCAGTGCCTGTTGGAGGATGCTAGGACATAGAAATAAATCATATAGTTTCAGGCCTTGGAGAACTCTGTTTAGTATGAGGAAAGACAAGTGGATGACCAATTATAATATAATATGGATGAGTATCCATAATAGAAACAGAAATAATGAGACCGCTTGTACAGGGGCGGAGCTCAGTGGTAGAACATTTACTTAGCACACATGAAGCCCTAGGCTTCTTCCCCAGAACTACAAAGAAAAAAAAAAAAAACCAGCTTGTATCCAAACCTCAACTGGGACAGGAAAGAGAATCATGAAACTTCCTGAAGGAAGTGACATTTAGGAAAGAATTTTCCAGGAAAGCAAGAGCCAGTAGAGATAGTCCAAGCAGTAGGGGTTTCATGAGCAAAAGCCCAGAGAGGAGTCTCAGCAGAGGAAGCACAAGATGTGTATGAGTTTGCACCTAGGATGGAGGATGTAGACAAGGTAGACAGGGACTCATCAGGAGAGAGTTATGTGTTCCCTGTGACAATCCATAGATGTTTTCCTGTCAGTGAGGGGTCACTGAAGAGTCTGAGCAAGGAAGGTGGAAATTTTATATCTGCCACTTTGGTGGTCAGTGGGAAAGGGGAGAGTCTGGAGACAGGAAGGTCATTTGCAAGCTACAGATGATTAGGTCATAACCTGTCACAGTAATAGCAGAGATGGGAGGAAGGGAACTGATTAGAAATGGCAGGGTGGGGGCGTGAAATGATTCCAGTTTTTTTACTTTTTTTTTTTTTTTTGTACTGGGAACTGAACTCAGGACCTTGCGCTTGCCAGGCAGCTGCTATACCACTGAGCTATAGTCCCAGCCCTCCAGTTTTCTGACTTGTGCAACCAAAGTCTGATCAGATTTCTGCACAGAACTTCAGTAGTAACCTACTGTTTCAGAACAAACATCACTGTCCTTCGGTGCTTGCAAAGACCCATGTGATTCTCTCCCTGCAACGTCTCTGAGACCTCATCGCCTGTAACTGCTCCCCTTGTTTCGTGTTCCTGCCTTTAGACATGCTTGTGTTTATGGAGCTCATGGGATCTCAGGTGGAACTGCCCTGTGGAGAGTTGGCAGTGTGGATTCTAGGCTAGTGATAGGCTATGGAAGTCATCCTGAGGGAACTGGGATTGGAGGGAGAGTGTGTACGTGCCCTGCAGGGTTTAGGTACAGTAAAAAAGAAGGCATTGCTGAGGGTGTGCCCTGAGAAACCCCTCCACATGTGGAGTTGTTGGCTCAAGAAGTAGGCAGAGCAGAAACTGACAGCCAACACATGTTTATTGAATGTTTTATGGTGTGCAAGGTCTACCAAGCCATAGTGACAGTCATCTGTCTCCTTGGGCCACTGTTTCAAATATTCATTGCCAAGACCTGGAACAAAATATAGCTGAGAATAAGCCACTATCCTTGTCCTCAGTGAGGTGACTTTGTAATGCCTTTGGGACATTTGATCTCTCTCAAGTGGGATGGTATTAGAAACAGCTTAAAATAGCAGAAAAGCTCTGGGCCTTAACAGTTTATCTGTTGTTAACTTGGTAGTTAGCATTATGCAAGTTCTGCCCGTCTCCCCATCTGTCACGATGTTTTATGAGGACCTTAACTGTCCTTCCCCAAATGGCATTTGGTTGAAGATTTGTGTCCTGAGCAAACATCTTCCCCTGATCCACCTGCCAGCCCTCCATGATCCCAGGAGACTTTTCCTTTCTCACCCAAGAGAGACTCTATTTCATAAATTAAAAAAAGAATATTGCTGGGGAATAGTGCTCAGTGGTGGAGCACTAATGTGTCCGTGGCCCTGGTTTCAATCCTCAGTTGCACACAGGAAGAAAGGAAGGAAGGAAGGAAGGAAGGAAGGAAGGAAGGAAGGAAAAAGAAAAGAAAGAAGAAAATCAGAAGCGTATTGATCTTTGAATCACTCCTTAATTTGTGGGGCATTATAATTAGTAAAACAGTGTTAGGAGGGGCAGTGGGTAAGTATATGGGATGGTGGGTAGGCAGGTGAATGGATAAATGGACCTATTCATTGGCTGTGTGTTAAGCACCTGCTCTGTGCTGGCACTGTGTGGGCTAGAGCTAGCGTGAGCAAAACGGAATCCTTGCTCTCAAGAAGGTTAAGTTGGGGAGGACGAGTGATTAGATAGAAGAGAGATGAATGGGTGGGTAGATTGATGAGGTAAAAATGGATGAATGAGTGGAAAGATGGCTGGGATATGATATGCAGATACGTGGATGAGTGACAGGGTAGATGGAAGAAGAATGAGGTTGGATAGGTAAATGGAGAGCTGGCTAGACGAGTGGTGGATAGGTGATGCATGGATTGGATGGGTGGGTAAGAATGGAAGGATGACAACACATGAACCTTAGGTCCAAAGTGTCAACATGCTCTGTCTTCTGGGGAACTCTCCGTAACATCCTTCTCTGCCCTTGGTCTCTTATGCCATCCCCAATTTTGTCTCTCTAGAACATGCCTCAAAAGGCCCCTCTTGCAACTCCTTAAACACTTTATGTTGAGAAGAACTCCTGGTCTTAAGCAAGTGTCACCTCTGAAGAGTCTTTTGGAACCATCTCATGACTCCACTCTCAGCCAGTAAGGACTCCACCAAGAAGAAAAGGCTTCAATAAAGAACTGGGGAAGCCCCACCAACACCCCCAACTGGTACTCTGGTGTAGCTCCTCTGGGTTGGAGATGAGGGAGGATCCAGATGTGGATGCTGGATATGGGCACGTTATAGGAATGGCTCTCACTCAGGCAGTGATCTGTCACCTGTTGGCAGAGGTGAGCTCATGGATCTAAACCCAGCCTCTCAGCCAAACTCTTCACTCCATCCTGTCCAGGGCTGTGGCATCTGGGAGGGCCCACTCTTGCTTCTGAGGAGCAGCTGTGGCCTCTGTGATTGGTGCCAAGGACCCTGAGCCATGGCCTCTTGCTCCTTTGGGCCTCATGTCTAGGAGAATGCATCACACCCATTGCTAGCCGGAAGTCAGTGCACAAGGCCTCATGGCATTTTTCATTGCAGTGGCCCTGGATCACTTATTTGGGCCGCCTGAGGATGTGAGTCTACCTCTCTGAACCTCAGTTTCCTTATTTGAAAAATGAGGAACCTAAATTGACCTGATTTCACAGGGCGCTTGTGGTTGGTGCCAGAAGAAGGGTTGCACACCTGTAATCCCAGTCACTTGGGAGGTTGAGGCAGGAGGATGTCAAGTTCAAGGCCAGTCTGGCAGCTTAGTAAGCCCCTGCCTCAAAATAAAAAGCACTGGAAAAAAAAAGTGGGTGGGGTTGAAGATGTAGCTCAGTGCTCCCTGGGTTCAATCCCTAGTACCACAAAACAAAACCCTGTTGCATACAAAATGCTTAACATAGTGCTGGTTTGAAAACAAATTTAAAACTGGGCATAGGGCTGGGAGTTTGGCCCAGTGGCTTAAGTGCCTGCCTGGCAGGTGTGAGGTTGTGAGTTCGATCCCCAGTACCAAAACAAACAAACAAACAAACAAACAAACAAACTGGGCATGATAGCACACACCTGTGATCCCAGCATTCAGAGGCTGAGACAGGAGGATTATAAGTGTGAGGCTAGCCTAGATTACATAGTGAGTTTAAGGTCAGCCTGGAATATGTAGTGGGATCCTGTGTCAAAAAACAAACAAAAAAGAACTTAAACCATTATGAAGATTGATTTGCCTCATGTTCTCCTAAAACTCACTGCCTTTTGGGCACCCCCTCACTGTCTTAAACATGTTCAGTTGAAGTTTAATATATAATTTTATGTTAAGTAAAAATTAGTTCATTTAGAGAAATATTCTTTTAATAAATAGGCTATCAATTGGACTGAGGGTGTAGCTCAGTAATGAAGTCCTTGGCATGTGTGAAGTCCTTAGGTTCACTCTCCAGCTGTAAATTGCTTACAATGTTCAGAAGTTTATTGAGCATTATAGAAGAAAAGAACACCTCTAAGCTCATACTTGGCAGCCGTGTAACAGCAACTGCCAAAATACTGGGTAGGGGAGAATGGTACATTTGAATGAAAACAAAAATTCTCGAAAGGAGGTGGGCTCTTAGGCAAACTGTCCATGAAATACATTGAAAGCTGGCTGCCTGCTGCCAAACAGTGACAGGGAGGGGAGGCCACTGTCAGCTGTCCCAGATGAAGCCACCTAGCAGCCCCAAGGCCTGGTGCAGAGGCAGGTTGACCCAGTCATCCCAGAGGCTGGGCCTAAGGCCAGGGCTTTTGATGCCAAGCCAGCACCTATGTATTGCTCTAGCCTGATTGGTTATGGAGCCCCACATTTTCCCCCAACAGTTCCCCCTCCCCAGCTCCCTCTCCAATGGGGATGCCCATCATGGTCTCCAACACTCTTCCATCCATCTTCCCACACCCCAGTGGCCCAGTTACAAGTGATGATTCTCTGTTTATTGCTCAAAACCAAAAAGCTCCAGAAGCAAAGGTGGAGACTATGGGTCAGAGAGACAGCAGGAAGGGGCGGAACTCGGCCTGGCTCTCCTCTTCTTCCCTCTTCTTTTCCCCATCCGAAGCCTGGAACTCAGGCATCAGGGAGGCGAGGGGCCTTCACAGCCAAGGGGAGGGTAGAGCCATTGTTGAGGGCAGTCCTTGAGGGAGGGAGCCGTGGGTGGGCCAGAGGGGCCCAAGAGTTGTAAGGGAGCTGTGTTCCCCTCCCAGGGTCCAAAAGCCAGCAGGGTAGAGGGCAGCCCCTTTGTTTGGCAACTGAGAAGAGGAGGCTTTGGGCGGCAGGATGCTGGTTTATTTACTGTGGGGTCTCCAGGGCCATCAAAGCCCCTTCGTGGGATGGGGCAACTATTTACACAGCAGGGAAAAAGGAAGCCAGGAGCCCAGAGACTAGGCCTTGTGCTCCCCGCTGCCCTGAATGAGGAGAGAAGGGGTGTCCTGGGTCCTGCAGACTTGGTCTTGCACTCAGATGGAAACTTCATACTCCCGTGTGTCCTGAAGATGGAGAGATCAGGTCAGATGTTGGTGTGAGATGGAGGTGGAATGGGAGGTGGGATCCACAAGGAGAGGGAGGACTCTGGGTTTTTCAAGTAAGTGACTAGGGACCTGGAGTCACGGAGTGAGAACGGGGCTGAGTCTGGCCAATGGGTGTTTGGTTCATTCTATGGTGTCTTAAAATGACATAAGAAAAAATCAGCTTCTGGATTGTCTGGAACGGTTGGGAGAGCTGGCAGTGGGGTGGAAGCGTCCACTGTGGGTTGGAGCTGTGCTGTTTAGATGGCACGTGAGTTCTCCCATTAGCCACTGTCCTCACCGTTCCCTACTGTTGGCACAGTTTGCTTTGCTCATTGACATGGCCTTCGTGGGCAGCCAGGTTTGACATTCCCGAGAGGAGATTACAGAGACCCTGAGACAGCTATGGAGTCCTGGGGGAGCAGAGAGATGTGGCGCCTGGGGGAGGGAAGGGGCTCACCCCAGCTTCATACAGTGGGTTGCTGAAGTCCGACTCCACGGTGATGGGGCTGTAAGAGTGCGAGCCCGAGAAGCCAAAAAGGGATTTCCCCTGCAGCCTGGAAAGGGAGAGGACAGATGGGCTTTCCAGCGGGCAAGCCCCTGAGCTCACTTTGTCCAGGCTGCTGTTCGGGGCTGCTATAACCTGCCCCAGCAGGCAGCACGAGGGTACTTACTTGGTGTAGTATATGTAAACGCCACTGCCGAGGACAATGACCAAGCCCAGGGGCAGCAGGATGGCCAGGGCGAGGTTTCCACCCTCCAGCTGCCGTGACGGGTCTGTAGTCTGGGTCACTGGGGAGGAGGAGAGGCCAGTGAGCCAATGCTGGGCCTGGTCCTGGGCTCTCCCAGCCTCCTGCCCTGGGCCCTGAACCCTGGGCCTCATCCCTCCGGGGCCTGGCCTCCTGCCCCAGGCCTCTGCCTTGCCCTCCCGACCTGGCCAGGCCTGGGTCTCCACCTGTGCCCTCACTGACCTTCCAGTTTTCGGTTGTCCAGGAGCTCCTCATAGGCCACTGCAGGGAGAGGAGGGGGAGGGGACGGGGTCTGAGCCAGGGAGGGAAGGAGGCTGGGGAGAGGGCCGGAGCCCGGTGGGGCTGGGCCAGACAGCCTGGTTCTCTCTGTCCTCTGCTCAACCTGAACTGTATCCTTCCCTTAGGGCTGACCAGGGCAGGGCCTTCTTCCTTCTCCAGACTCCTAAATTAAAGTTCAAAGTTCTTGGACAATCTGAGCCAACCAGGTCTTTAGAATTTGTCAGAGATAGGGAAACTAAGGCCTATCCAGAGAGGGCAAGGGTGTTCCAAACCAAGGTCCCCTCTGCTACATTCCTCAGGATAATTCTGGGACCTCAGATTTTCCCAGGGCTTCTAGACATGCCTGTGAGGATGACAGCCCACAGAAGGGCAGTGTCATGCATTGTCCTGAATTTTCTACACAACTTTCCCAGCCCTGTCACTCCCTGGACACCGATGTGCCCCTCCTGCCCTGCCCATCCAGGCACCTTTGCAGAGTGGGGGCTGGCTGGTCCACTGCGAAGGGTGGCCGGGCACGCAGGTGATGGTGACCTCGCCGATAAGCTCAAAGCCCTCATAGCAGAAGAAGCGCAGAGACTCGCCAGCCTGGTAGTGATGCTTATACAGCGTCTGGTAGCCATTCTCTGGGACCCCGGGGTTCAGGCACGGCTCATACTTCACTGCAGGGAGGGCACCAGTCACATGGCAGCTGTGCCACTGAGCGGGCCCAGCCTGTGGCTGCTGGGCTCGCCCCAAGGCTACCCAGCCCCCCTGGCTGGGGTGTGCGTGGACTCACGGGCGCACTTGGGGACCCGGTCGCTCCACTTGGGGGTGCCTGTGTCCCGGCTGTAGCAGGTGAGCACGGCTGCTCCCTCCAGGCTGTACCCTGGCAGACAGCGGTACTGCACGTGGGAGCCCACAGGAAAGCCGGCGTCCGAGGCTGTCCGGTGCCCATTGGTGATCTCTCCCGGGTCAGCACAGGTCATGACTGGTGGCAGTAGAGCAAGGTCAGGGTGAGCAAGGGTCTTCAGATTTCTCCCAGAAATTCAGAGCTGGGAGAGGCCTGGACTTGAGGCCGTCTCCTCTGAGTAACCCTCCTTCCCACCTCCCACCAGTTCCTAGGAAGGAAGAGGGCATGGATGGGACAACTTTAAAATTCAGTGTGTTCTCTATTTCACACTTCTTCTGGAAAACAGGGTGAGTAGGGCAAACTTAGGCCCCATCCTGGGGTAAAATTGAAAAATTTTTAATCACCATATCAGCAAAGGCTGGCTCAGCTGCTAGGCTTGTGTGCATAGCGTGCCCAGCCCCATAGGCATGTGAGTTTACAACCCAGTTGTGGAAGGTCATAATCACCACCATTTATTTTGCACCTGAGCCAGGCACCCTGCTAAAGGTTTTACAAACATAATATTTAACCCTGATTATCCTAAGAGGTCAGTGTCACTTCCCTGGGGTCTGGGGCCCAGCACTTTGGCAAGGAGCGGCAGAGCTGGAACTTGCTCAGAGTCACAGCCTGCAGATTTGGGCCACTGAGCTTCAGGTTGGATGTGTTACCGTGGGCAGGACCCCTTCCAAACCGCAGCTGGGTCAGCTGCAGGCCACACATTTCATGAATCCTTCCAGGGATGGGGACTTGCGCCTACCAGATCATGCATCTGGTTTCCTAAAATTTCTTCCATTGGTGCCACCATTGCCACGATTCCCGGGGCCATGTGGAAGAGCCACAGCCCTGTGTCCATGTGTCAGGCTTTCCGAAATACGAGACAGTGCCAAGATGCTACGATCTCTTTCTTTTGCTTCTAAGAGATACACACTTCCAGCTCCTTTAAATGTCACCTCCTCTGAACTTCCTGCACTGACCCAGAAAGGACGAGTGGGCACCTGCTGCCCACTACTTAGAGCACCAGGCTCTGGGTGAAAATTTCCTCTGCTCATCTCAGCCCCTAACGCTCCCTCACCCAGGCTCAAGATGTTAAAGACCTTGGCCAAAGTCAGCCAGTTTGCAATGTCCTGTCCCCTTTGTTCAGGTATCCCACTCCCTCCCAGGTTGTATCAGTAAGTGTAAGAAGGGGCCAGGACCCGCCTCCTCTAACTCCCCAACTCAACAGTCCTTGGGAAACTGCATTAAAATAAACCACTGATAAGCTTTGGTCCCAGTACAGTGACTCCCTGGGACGTCAAGGGTTAGAGACAGAGACCCGGAAAGAGGCAGAACTTGAGCAGCGGTGCTCAGACAGAGCAGGGGACGGGATGGGGAGGGAGGGGCGGGGTCCCGTGGAACCGAGACCCGTCCAGGGCCCTGGCAGGGGAAGGACGCGGCCAGGAGATGAGAGCGGGACCTAGCGACGACGGGACGGTTTTAGGGCACTGAACGCAGTAGGAGCCGAAGGACCTAGGCGAGGAGCCTAAGGGAAGTCGCGGCAGGCTCGGAGCGCGGGCAGGCCGGGCAGCGCAGAGCCGCGGCGGGAGGCTGGGGCGGGGCGCGGGCGCAGGGGCCGCGGGGGTGGAGGACGGGACCGCTCACTCTTTTGGCAGGCGGGCGGCGCGGCGCTCCAGGACAGGTCCCACTGGCAGGTGAGAATGTCTGAGCCCAGCAGCTCGTAGCCAGGCTCGCACTGGTACGTGAGCACGGTGCCCCGAATCAGGTCCCCGTGGGACGCCGTCCGCCAGCCCCACTCCGGAGGGGGCAGCTCGGGGCAGGTGTCGTTCCTCGGGACCTCTGCGGGAGACAGGGCAGGTGAGGGCGCTGCCTTGGGACTCGGGCGTCCCTCAGCCTTGGGGACTGCGCTCTGGCGTCCTCTCTCGGGACGGCTGACCCGCCGGGCCTTGGTACCTTTGAAGTGTAACACGAAGCCCTGACCCAGACCCGGATTCGGGGGCCCGGGAGGCGCCTGGAACTGCAGCGTGAGGTCGGGCCCGGAGGAGAGGAGGCGGCGGCGCGGCTGAGGCCCCCGCAGCTGAGCCAGGACCCGGGCGCTGGGACCGTCCCCGTCGAAGAGCGTCAGCATGTCCCCTTCCCGCACGTTCAAACTGCGGGGCGTAGAACACACAGTAAGGCGGGGCAGCGGGCCGCCCCGCCCTCCTGATTTGACCAATCGCCAACTCTGTTCATCAGTAACCCCACCTGCTCCGCTCCTTATTCCCGCTCTCGGGAGTGGCACAGCCTTAGTTTTGTAGGGTCTTTGTTTGAGACAGGGTCTCATGTAATGCAGGCTGGCCTTGAATTCACTATGTAGTCCAAGCTGCCCTCGAACTCACAGCAATCTTCCTGCCTCAGCCTCCCGAGTGCTGCGACTGATTATAAGCGTACACCACCACGCCCGGCTGTGCAGCCTCAGTTTTAACTAATCTTGAGTTTTTCGTCTATGCTAGCTCACTCCTCACCTTCCCCATCTACCCTCCAGTCCCCATCTCCCATCTCCTGCTTCCTAATGTCCAGTCCTTTTTACTGCTCACTCCTCTCTCCAGTCCGTCCTTCATCTCCTTGGGAACTCTGGCTCTGATCAGTCACATGCCAATCTTCACCACCCTGCACATCACTGAGTCCCCACCTAGATACTTATTGGGCCACACCCACCTCTGGTTGCATCTAATCACGTAACCACTTCATACCAAGTCAGCCTGCTCAGTTCTCCCCGTGCCCATGCCCACCTTGAGTGTTGGTAGTGATTCAACATTTTGGGGCTTGGGTCCCTGGAAATTGCTCCAGAGGAAGCCTCAGAAACCCCCAGAGTGAGAGACACCAGGCCAGATCCTTTGCTCACAGTGGCAAAGGCTCCCACGCAAGGGCTGCATTGCCCCTCTACTTGTCCAAAGTTGCCTGGC
>RJWM01033800.1:0-20263 GCA_004363535.1 Dasyprocta punctata
TGAAACCCGAAATTAGACTAAACAAGATTTTACTGCTTCCTTCTTGAGTTGGGGTAACTTGACTTTCATCCGAACTCCTTTATGGAGTAACTGAAGAGAGGGTTGAAACAGAAGCACAGAGGAATGTTGTATGCTTTTCCTGAGAAGTCAATAACTACATTCATCACTGGCTCATTTTAAACATTTAACGAAATAATGTAGGAAAGCACAGACATCAATACTGAAAATAGACATGGTTATTACAAGTGCGAGGCAGAAGTATTTGTTGCATGGAATGTGTCTTTTTGCCATATTGTCTATCCCGCCTTCTTCCCTTTGTCTTCCCTGCAGGAGGTTGGGTTTGATTCCTACCCTATGACTTTGAAGGAGATCACTGCATTTTAACCTCCTTGGAAGAACTAGCCTGTGAGCCTTGGGTACCTGGGACACAAAGGTAAAAGGGTTTGTATCTTTGCTTTGAAAAGCTCAGGACCATACTAATTGCCTAGCAGGAGAGAGGAGCTATGCAGAGGGCTTGAGCACTAGGATGAGCTAGAGCAAAAAGGGTTACATGTATCTTAGCTCTGTTGGTTCTTTGAAAATCAAAAAGTCTGACAATGCACCCTGGGGACACAGCTGTGCTTCTGCTTTTCAGTCAGATGAGCTTAATACTTGCCATAGCAGTGATTTCAGACATGCCGCCTTCCTGAAAATGAGATTGTATTTAAAAGAACAGGCTCTTGTTAGCTATCTCTTTCTTCTAAATAATATTAAGGAAAAGATGCTGTCTTTGAAAGGAGATCTTGATGTTTATTGTTACTTAAGATGTTTGGAAATGTGGGACTAACAACACAGATACTGATCATTTTCCTCCTAAATCCTGAGCCTGCAGTTCTGAAAGCTGCCAACTTCACTCTGAATCTCTTCGCAGTTGGGATTTTCCTGAGGCGTGGGCCACTGGAACTACTGGCAATAATAAATACCTTCATCCCTGATGCTCTTTTCTGTAAAACACAATTTCTTGTCAAGTTAGTACCATAAATATTTTTACTGGACAGTAGAATGACCTCTAACAGTGCTTAAGGAAGATGTCATTTAGAGAAAGATTGAGAGAAACATAAAGTATAAATATAAACTGATGTTTGAACATTGAATCCTCTTATCATCACTTGTAAGTCATCTTTTAACCTTGGTTTCTTTTTTAATTCTCCTAAAGTGTTGACTTTTTCTCATTACAAGCTTTGTGCAAATGTGTGCTTCACCAAAGTTAGTCTTGTTCTTTGCATTTTAAAAGTTCTATCATGCTTAGTGAGTTTTCTGCCTTACCTCAAAGTTACTATCATTATGACTTGTGACTGGCTTTTGTATTGACTTTTGTTTCATTAGCCTGTTCTGTTATACAGGAAGAAACAGCCTTCTGCATTCTTTAACTCTTTATATTCCTTATTTAATGATTTGATTTCAAGGTAGAAAATACATGTCACTTATTTTTTGAAACACACGGACTCTGTATTCTGTTCTATGATGATTTCTTGTCAATCAGGAAGAAGATAATTTAGCAACCAACTTGGTTATCAACTTAATGAGCCACCTCTATTCTTCAACAATATTCTTCTAGAACTTCTTATTTCGGTGAGATCCTAAAATTTGACAATCTGCTAGCATTAGCCAGCACTAAAGAGTACAAATATGTGTTTAAATGTTCTCAACACTTTGCATGAAATTATTCCCTGCCACATGTGAATGTCATGAGAAACAGAGACTCTTTCTTGTTAAAAATAAAATGAGCCAGGCGTGGTGGTGCACGCCTTTAATCCCAGCACTCGGGAGGCTGAGGTAGGAGGAGCATTGCGAGCTCCAGGCCAGTTTGGGCTACAACTTGAGGACAAGGCCAGCCTGAGCTACATAGTGCGACTCTGCTTCAAAAAACAAAGGCCAGGAGTTTGGTTCAGTGGCTTAAGCATCTGTCTGGCAGGTGCGAGGTTGCGAGTTTGATCCCTGGTGCCACAAAAAGATTAAAATAAATAAATTAATTAATTAAAAAAATGAAATTTCTTGGGGGAACGGCAGAAATCTAGAACCCAGAGATTTGTGTTCTCTTTTGCCAGACATTTAAATAATTTTCTTAAACTCCTTTTGAACCAAAAAAAAAAAAAAAAAAGCATCACTACTTTCATATAATTTATTTTAATTCTACCTTCTAAAAGTGTTTAACTACCAACTGAGCTCTAAGGAGACATCTTAGGGAGCAGTACCTTGCTGTGAACTTTCTAAAAAGAGAAAAAAATCATATAATGTCATCCCCTTTATTAAGAGTCTTAAAAATAAGGAAATTTTAGTATTTTATTTTATAGAGCTGGGAATTAAGCATACAGCTATTGCACTCAGCTAGATCACCAGTCCTTTTTATTTTTTTATTTTCAGGAAGTCTTTCTAAGTCACTCAGTTGTCCAGACTTGGCTAAAACTTGTAATTCTCCTGCCTCAGTCTACTAGAGTGTTGAGATTCCAGATGAGCTCTACCAAGCCTGCCTGATTGCTAACATCTTTGAGCAAATTTCTCAGAATTTTGATATTGATATAATTTTTGTGTATTTTATTTTATCATCTGTTTTCAGTCTAGTGCCAATAATAAAAGTATGTCTTAGATGAACATTAAGTCTGTGAACAGAGCAAAGACTACAGCAATCCAAACTTCAGGCAAGAAACTCATAATGATATCTCCTTTCCTCATGCAGCAAGAAATCTTCTTTAAATGAAGGCAGTCAGTTTCTAAGTTGTTGGCACTAAAGTATGTCTCATAAAGGTAAGCAAAATTACTCATTTTTTTTAGAATTGACAAACATCTGCTGAAATGTATTAGCTATCCAAAAATCTTTGTTTTGGGGTAATAAATAGATATCAATTGGTAAGAGACAGGAAGCACATTGTAAGGGTGGGGTGAGATGTGTAGAGAGACAGAGAGGAGCAAAGGTTTTCCAGGGGTCCCCCATGGTGCCTTCATGTCACTAAAATTGCTATGTTCAGTTTGCAACTTTTGAAGTAAAGAGAGATCATTCTATTTGGTCATAATCAGATCCTAGTTTTTCAAATAATAGGGAAGAGATGAGTGGTTATCTATTCTGGAGATATATAGATATGGCTTTACTCCTAAGGACCTATTTAATCACTCCCACCTAAACTTGCTTTGTGTAAAATCAGGGTCATAATTTATAATGCACAGTCTTTTGTAGGATGAAATGTTCTAGTAAAAGTCCTCCGCAAAGGTCCACACATTGGTAATTACTCATGTGTAAAATTAAGTTCCACTAGCCTAACCCTAAAATAAACCAGGCGTCTCAATGTCTGTCCTACTTCTTGTAACCATAAGCAAGTTAAGCAGAACAATTACATTAGAAGAAAACAAATATATACTCAGAAGTCCTGTCTTATCTGCAGGAGATACATTTCCAAGCTACCGGTGGCTAGCGATAGTACTCAGCCCCATGAATATGATGTCTGTTCCACAGAGTACCAAACTCAATCTGTCCTTTCAGGTCATGTCCTGGTGCTCTGCGGCATTGCTACTCTTGTTATTTTGGACAATTATTTGTAAAGTGAGGGTAACTTGAACTTAAGTTATGATACCAAGACAGCAAATCTGATAATTGATGTGGCTAAGTGGTGAGTGAATGGGGAGTACTCACAGAGTGTGTATATGCTAGAAAAAGGGATAATTCATCAGCCAGGCAGAAAAAGGCAACTCTGTATTAGATTTCATCACACTACATAGGGTGATGTGTAATGTTAAACTGAACAATATTTGTGTCTAGAGTCTTTCACAATATTTTAAGATCAGATTGCAATTAACAGCAAGTAACTCAAATCACAAAAAGTAGAACCACAAATAAGAGGGTGCTATAACACTGGAAAATTGCTTCTGTAGACATCAACATAAGTACAGAAAAGGTTTGCAGTGAGGCAGAGCAAGGGTAGAGAAAAGAAGATTGTAGAATGGCAGTATGAAAAGCACCATGGGTCTTCTCCACAACAGATCAACAAGACTGGTAAACGTTAAAAAAAAATGAGTAAAATAAAGATATGCCATGTGCAAGAACCTAATAATTTCAATTAATAAAAGCATTGTATTCCATAACACAAGATAAAATTCATAATTGCAAGCATGAAAATTGGATAGATGAAGAGGTGGAAGGGGAGAGAAGGAGGAAGTGAGAAAGGGATTAATAAAAATCAGGCTGTGATATGCACATGTAACCACTCCCCAGATGATTGTAAACTGCATAAACTGTGAACATATACTAATAAAAAAGAAATATAAAAAATTAAAATGAAAAAATTTAATTGCACAAGTCATACAGTATTTAAAAGCCATAGCAGAATAATTTAAAGGCTCAAAATATGAACAGCTGGGTTCCACTGCTGCATTATATCAATGCTTAAAAAGATATGTGGATCCATAATTTAATCTTCAAACTGAACTGCAAAATAGACAATAAATTCAAAACTGTGAGATTAAAAAAAAACTAGAAATGGCCTCAAGAGTATACACCACAAAAAAGCATTTATTCAAGAAAATCTACTAAGTTTTGCTAAGAAGAGCAAGAGTTTGGCGTTTGAGCCATGATCGATTCCAATCCTCTCCTCCCGGATCAGTGTTCTGCAAGTCCCAGTTGGGTGCATGCAGCTAAAAGAGCAAGCTCTCTGTCCCTCTAGATCCCAGACAAGAATCATATTAGCTCATTGGAGCAGGCAAGCCACAATATTTACCACGCTTTTCGGCTCTAAATTGCAGAAATTCTATTCTAGCAAGGAGTCTGACAATGTGAGACCTCTTTTCTTCAACTCTTTCAAGAGTAGCAGGCAAAGAATGGGGCGATCTGATCATTCTTGCCCAGGTTCACTTGAGGGAGATTTCATATTGGGAGAGAGAAGCCAAGAAGACCATAAGCTACCATCCTAACCCAGTGTCCTATTTATATACTCAAAGAGAAGTGGTCCTTCCCTTCAGCCGCACAGGCACAGCAGTGACATGAGTTAGCTCAGAGTTCCAAGAAGGTAAGAACAGAGTGGTCCCGAAATTCTGCTGACATGAAATGACTATTTGGAACAGAGCATAGGGAAGTCAAAGCCAAAAGGTAGTTTTGAAAACAATGAAGGATGTGGTAATAAGCAATTAGCAAGGAGTGAGAGTTTCAAAAGAGCAAGAAGCTAACCCTAAACTATCTTGAAGTTTATCAGAAATAATCAGGAAAAACAATATCTAGGAGGATCCTTATTGGAATTAGAACAAATCTCGGAGGAGACAAGGGGATGGGTCTCTTGCAAATGGGAAGGGGTCTGAGAGACCAAGAGTGAGGGGCAAGGAGGAGCAGAAGATGAAAAAAGGATGAAAACTTGACATGTACAGGAATCTAACAACCTCAACGAATGTAAACATTACATTCATAAACATGAGCTAAGATTAATAATATCAAAGGGGATGAAAATGAAGAAAGGGGAATTAGGAGAAGAATGAAAAGGGAAGCGTTGGGCAGGTGATAAAAAAAAAGGAAACTAGTTGTATTATTTACATATATGCACATTCCAAGATGATTATAAAATACATGTACTGCACATATGTAACAAAATAAGTAAAAATTAAAAGAAGGAAAAAATAAATAGCCCTCAAAAATCAACGTTGTTTAATTGGATCAGAACAATTTAAACCCCAGGGCATCACTACAGGCAATAGAAATATCATGAGGCAATAAATGAGAAATAAAAACTTGTTGTGATACCAACAGTGGCAGACAGCATGAGAGAGAGAGAGATGGAGGGAGGGAGAGAGATAGGGAAAAAGAGAGACAGAGACAGAGAGACAGAGACAAAAAGAGAGGGACAGAGGTTAACAAGGACAAAAACCACTATCACTACAGGGTAACAGTGTTCTCTGAGTGATGACACCAGAAGCTGCACACTGTGGGGTAAATAGAGTTCACTAATATAGTCCAACTAAGAAAAATGTATAAGAAAAATAAGTCCAACAAATCTCAAAGATGAGAGATCAATATTTATAGATATGTCCAGCCTGCACACATAAATGTAAACACAAAATGACAACTTTTGCAGAGAAACAGCTATACCTGACCCACAAAAAGAGAAAAGGTAAGCAAGATCTTTCTGTGACACAGAGAGACAGATAAACCAAACAAAAAATCAGCAAAGAAATAACAGAACTGAATCAAACTTGTGAAAAATGGAACTAGTAGATGTGTACCGAGTATTCTACCCATCAACATCAGAATACACATTCTTCTCAGCCGCACACGGGTCGGTCTCTAAAATAGATCATATACTGGTCCACAAAACATGCTTAGGTAAATGCAAAGGAACTGAAATAATTCCATGCATATTATCTGACAATAGCACAGTAAAATTGGAAATGAATGACAAAAAAATCTATGATAACCACAAAAACAAATGGAAATTAAATAATATTCACCTAAACAACCAATGGGTCACAGAAGAAGTTAAAGAAGAAATTAAACAGTATCTACAATTGAATGAAAATGCAAATACTAATTACCGGAACCTGTGGAACACAATGAAAGCAGTCCTCAGAGGGAAATTTGTAGCACTAAACTCCCACATCAGAAAAATGAGAAGAACACACATAAACAACCTAATGCTGCACCTCAAGCTTCTAGAAAAAGAAAAGCAAGTCAAGTCCAAAGACCAAAGAAGGGAGGAAATTATCAAGATTAGAGCAGAAATTAATGCAATTGAAACCAAGAAAACAATACAAAGAATTAATGAATCAAGAGTTGGTTCTTTGAAAGAGTAAATAAAATTGATAACCCCTAGCCAACCTTATCAAAAAGAGGAAAGAAAAACTCAGATTCATGCAATGAGAGATGAAAAGGGTAAAATTGCTATTGACCCTGTGGAAATACAGAAGATCATCAACACCTATTTCAAAAGCATTTACTCACATAGATTTGATAACACAGAAGAAATGGACAGATTCCCAGAAACCTATGAATTACCAAAGCTGAATCAAGAAGATGTAAATCTGCTAAATAACCCAATTTCAGTTAATGAAATTGAAAACGTAATTAAAACCTTACCAACAAAGAAAAGCCCAGGCCCTGATGGATTTACCACTGAAATCTACAAGAAATTTAGGGAAGACTTACTGCCAACACTCTTCAAGCTCCTCAATGAAATTGAAAGTGAAGCATCTCTCTAACTCATTCCTGGAAACAAGTATTACCCTAATACCAAAACCAGAGAAAGACCCAGCCAAAAAAGAAAATTACAGGCCAATTTCCCTAATGAACATAGATGCAAAAATCCTCAAAAAAATACTGGCAAATAGAATACAGCAAGTTATCAGAAAGATTATACACCATGGTGAAGTGGGATTCATCCCAGGAATGCAGGGATGGTTCAACATACACAAATCAATACATGTAATACACCATATCAACAGGGCCAAGGACAAGAACCATATGATCATCTCAATAGATGCAGTAAAAGCTTTTGACAAAAATCCAACACCCATTCATGATCAAAACCCTACAGAAAATTGGAATAGATGGTCTCTACCTCAAACTGATAAAAAGACGTATATCATAAACCAACAGCCAACATCTTACTAAATGGAGAAAAACTAAAAACTTTCAACCTAAAATCAGGAACAAGACAAGGATGTCCATTATCACCACTCCTATTCAATATAGTTCTGGAAATACTAGCCAGAGCAATTAGACAAGAGAAAGAAGTAAAGGGAATAAGGAGAGGAAAGGAAGAAGTAAAATTATCATTGTTTGCAGATGCTATGATACTCTACATAGAAAACCCCCAAAAATCCATTGAAAGACTTCTAGATGTAATAACCAAATTCAGTAATGTTGCTGGGTACAAGAGGTGAACACTCAAAAATCAATAGCATTTCTGTACACAAACAACAAAGTCACTGACAGAGAAATAAGAGAAACCACACCCTTCACTATAACATCCAAAAAAATGAAATACTTAGGAATTAATCTAACAAAGGAAGTAAAAGATCTATGCAGTGAAAATTACATTACTCTGAAGAGGTAAATCGGAGAAGATTTCAGAAAATGGAAAGATATTCCCTGTTCATGGATAGGAAGAACAAACATCATGAAAATGGCCATTCTCCAAAATTATTATACAGAATTAATGCAATCCCAATCAAAATACCACTTGCCTACCTCACAGAGATAGAAAAAGCATTCCTGAAATTCATCTGGAACCAGAAAAGACCTAGAATAGCAAATGCAATTCTGGGCAACAAAGGGAAGGCAGGAGACATCACAATCCCAGACTTGAAACTATACTACAAAGCTACTGTGATAAAATCAGCATGGTACCGGAATCAAAACAGACCTGAAGATCAATGGAATAGGTTAGAAGATATAGCCACAACTACAAACACACTTAGCCACCTCATCTTTGACAAAGGGGCCAAACATGTACATTTGAAGAAAGATAGCCTCTTTAACAAATGGTGCTGGAAAAACTGGCTTTCTGTATGCTGTAAACTAAAACTAGATCCATGTCTATCACCATGCACTAAAATAAAGTCAAAATGGATCAAAAATCTGAATATTAAAACAGAGACCCCAAACTTACTAGAAGGCAAAGTAGGTAAAAATCTTGATGACATAGGAGTAGGTAGTGAATTCATGAACAAAAATCAAATTGCATGGGAAACACTTCCCAGAATCAACAACTGGAATCTCATCTTACTAAAAAGATTTTGCATGTCAAAGGAAATCTCCAACAGAGTGAAAAGAAAACCCACGAATTGGGAAAATATCTTAGCCAATTGTCCATCAGACAAAGGACTTCTATCTGAAACATATAAAGAATTAAAAGAAATCAGGTCCCTAAAATTCAAGAACCCAATCCAGAAATGGGCATCTGAGATGAATACACACTTCTCAGAGAAAGAAATACAAATGGCAAATAAATATATGAAAAAATGTTCAATATCAATGGTCATTCGGGAAATGCAAATTAAAACAACACTGAGATTCCATCTCACTCCAGAAAGAATGGTCATGATTAAAAAATCAAGCAACAGCAGATGCTGGAGGGGCTATGGGGAAAAAAGAACTCTTCTCCACTGTCGGTGGGAGTGTAGACTGCTGCAACCACTGTGGAAGTCAGTGTGGAGAGTCCTCAAGAAGTTAGGATTAGAGATCCCATTCAACCCAGCTATCCCACTTCTGGGAATTTTCCCAGAAAAACTGAAAACATTATACCACAGTGATATTTGTGCACCCATGCTTATATCAACCCAATTTGTAATAGCTAGATCTTGAAACAACCCAAGTGCCCATCAATCAAAAAATGAATAAAAAAGATGTGATATTTTTATACAACTCAGCTATTAAGAAAGACTGCATTGAGACTTTTATAAGTAAATGGACATGACTTGAGACCATACTTATAAGTGAGATAAATCAAACCCACATGTGTAAATACCATATTGTCTCCCTAGTGTAAGAAACTGAAAAAGTATGTATGATCCAAAATCTACAATAAAGACTATGTAAAGGTAAAAACTGCTCAAAAACCAAAGTAATTGGGAAGGGAAAAGGGGGAAAGAGGGAAGGGAAAAGGAAAAGATATAAATTGTATATATGTATATGTAAGATAACTAAAACGAACATACTGCTGACTGCTTTAGTTATTGAGAAAGGACAGTTAATGCTCATATGATTAGATCAATTTTACATGTCTATATCTGTTAATGTAAACAACCATTTTGAAGATAATGACACGCAATATTGCGACCATTGTCAAGTTTCTATCATCCTCTTTTGTAAACCTATAATGTTACTGTTGTGCATTTACTCTAGTCGTTTGTTTGTCTCTTTTGCTTTTTGTCTTTCTTATATGTCTTTTTTTCTCTTAAATAAATAAAAGAAAAAGATCTTTCTGTGACAGTGACCATATATAGTACTTAACAGAAAAATGCTTTAAAACAAATTACTGTAAAAGGGAAGGAGTCCTGGAGATTCGGGTTGGTGGTAAAGAAAGAATTAAAATGTGTTTTGTGCACTCTTCACAATGAATGTAATCACTGTACACTGCAAATGTGCATTAATAAAATATATAAAGAAAGAAAAAGAAACTAATACTAATATATTTGGAGTACTAAAAGAAACTACATGTAAAGTAAAGGAACCTATGATGACAAAATCTAAACACAGAGAGAATATCAATAAAGACATATAAATTATATAATAGAATCAATAAAATTTCTAGAGCTAATGAGTAAAATTCTTAAAGTGAAAAATTCACTAGAAATGTTTAAGAGTAGACCTGAGCTGTTAGAAAAGAACCAACAAACACACAGCTAAATTGATAGCAATTACAGATCCTGCAGAAGAGATTTTTTAAAAAGATAAAAATGAGCAGAGTTTCAGATAACTGTGTAACTCTACAAAATCCACCAACATATGTTTTGAGGGGACCAATAATGTGAGGGTAGGCAGCAGAAAAAGATTCTTGAAAAAAGAAATAATGTATATGAGCATTAATTTCTTACCTTGACTGTTTAAAAAAGTAAAACACTATAACACAGTATGTGTATTATTGTATTATTGGGTTTGTATGAAATTTCATGGAAAAATACAGCAAATATTTAAATTATATATATATATATATATGTATGTATGTATATATATTACAATAAAAGACATACTGCCATTAATCTCCCTCAAAATACTCCCACTAGGGTCGGGGGGTTAGCTCATCAGCACAAGTGCCTGCCTGGCAAGCGCAAGGTTATGAGTTCAATTTCCAGTACCAGAACAAAACAAAACAAAGCAGCAAACAAAAAAATCTCCCCCTTGCTTCAAACACACTTATCCCATTACTCTTGCCACTTTCTGAAACAGTTGTGGAAGTGCTCTTCTGTGAATATCTTTAGTTGTACCATTATGACTGCCTTTACATCATGAATTGATTCTATTGGTGGTAATTTGAATTCACTATTCATAGTCATTTTGACTTTAGGGACCAGCCAGAAATTGGACAGTGGCAGATCTGGTGAATAAGATGGATAAGGATACACTGTAGAGTTTTGACAGAATTTCCTGCTAATTTAAGCTATAGCCTACTTCTGAAAGTGGCAAGGAATATGTGAGATAACCATTGGGATACACAATCATTTGTGCTTGTGTTGAAAGCATAAATGTAATTAAAAAGTGCTTTAGAGGTACTCATAGCAATATATCTTTTACAGTAATAATTTTTGAAATTTAAACATTCACTCTATTTTCTGATCAATGTCATAGTGTATGGAAGTATAATATATTTTATGTAACAACCCAAGGGAACCACATGTGAGTGAAACATCATTAGAGAGAATGGTACATGATGGTAATTTGAATGAAACCTGAGTACAAATGAAGGGAATGAAAAATGATGAATAAAAAACTTACCATAGAATTTATAAGGATATACTTGTCCTCTTTTCTTCTCAGTTTCATTAAAGACATATAATTATATAAGCTAAAAATTATAACCATTCATTTTAGCTTGTAACATATTTAGATGTAATTTGTATATAAATAGCACAAATCAGGGAGAGTGTAGCTATACAGGAATAAAATTTCTATTTGTCACTTGAGTTAAGTTAGCACAAACCTGAAGTCAAATGTAATAAGTTCATATATATTATAAACCATGGATGGGGAGCTTTTAGAGACCCAGTCCCCAAACTGCAACACAAAACTCACTTATTTTTCACAAACTGCCAGCACTCCATTTAAAACTGAATATTGAGGTTTTAGTTTAGAAAAACAATTCATATGGTAACGTCTTTTGTCTTAAAAGAAAAAAACAATAACAACTTTCAATGATACAGCTTTTTACTGAAAAGTAAAAGTTTGCATTAGGCATGCTTTTGCACAATGAATGTGCTCTTTCCTGTTGTACCCATGCTGATGATCTGCAAACCTTGGCTGGAGTGACCTGCCTTGCATGTTGTCAGAGAGGGCCCTGTGTAACTGCTTTGGCATGTGTGCCATAGGTTTGCCACTACTGTTATAAGCCATAGTGGAAACATTAAGAAAATAGCTCAAAATTATGATCAATAAATTACTTTAAAGTTAAAACTTTACACTAGAAAATTATCCAAGTAATTTATAAGGGTAGTAGAGGAGGAACTAAAGAACAAAGATATGAAAGAGAAGACAAGTTAGTATATATAAGCCCAGTTATATCAATAAAAAATATAAATGGATTAAGTAAACCAATCCAAAGGTAGACATAGTCAAACCACACAATTAAACAGAATCTAAGGGCTGGGATATAGTTCAGTGGTACAGTACCTACCTGTTGATCACAAGGTCCTGAGCTCAATTCCTAGCACACACACACACACACACACACACACAGTGACAGAATCCAAACATATGCTGTCTACTGCACACCCTAGAAATTAAAGAACAAATAGAAAGAAAAGAATAGAAAAATATGTGACATGCAAACACCTATCATAAATATGCCGCAGCATCTGTGCCATTATGCCTTGTGTTTAGATGTCCCCTCGAAGTCTCACTTGGTCATAGGTGAGACTTTTTCAAAGGTGGCTGGATCTAGAGTGTGTGGTGCTGAGATTAAGGGCATGTGATCACTAAATCAGTCCACCGATTAGTTTGACACTGTCCTAAACCCAGTAACCTAGAAGGAGTATAAAAGGGGCAGAAAGAAGCTGCTAAGGTCTCTTGCTTGCTTTACTACCATCCACCTGCCATGAACTCTTTGTCCTGTGTGTTGTCCCTCTGCCATGCCACCCTGCCTTGGCGCCAGCTGATAATGAACTGAAACCTCTACAAACCGTGAACAAAATAAATCTTTCCTCCATTAATTTACGAGTGTTGCCTCAGTAATGAGAAAAGTAGCTAAAGAATATGCTAAATCAGAAAAAATAGACTTTAAAATATAAGATGTTATTACAGATGGAGACATTTCATAATAATATCAACACATCAGAAAGATGCAACAAAAATAAACATGGTTGCATTAACCACAGAACTAGAAAAATAGGTTAAAAATTTTCAAATTTTAAAGGAAAAACAAGTAATTTAATTCAATAATAATACTACTAAATACTATTATTAATTAATAATGATAATTCTTACCATTTCAATAATTACATGACAATTCTTTTTTCTGCAAAGAAAACATTGGTATGACCAACAAGTATATGAAACAATGCTCAATATGGTTAAGCAAAGAGCAAGTTAAAAACACTTGATAACCATTAGGATGATGTAAAACAAAATTTGAAACAAGTGTTGATAAAGTTTTGGGGATATAGCTCAGTGAAATGTCTAACATGTATAAGATCCTGGTTTAAATTCCCAAAATCTAAAAAATGGGAAGAATCAGGGAAAAATTTGAATTTCTTATACTGTTGCGAGGAATACAAAATGGTGCAGGTCTTATAATCCAGCAGCTCTTCAAAAGGTGAAAGATAGAATCACCATACGATCCAGAAATACCATTCTCAAGTATATGCCTGTAAGAAAAGAGCGGCATCTATACAAATGTTTGTACATGTTTTTCTGTTACCCCGTTGATCATAACCTCCAAAAAAATGGAAACAATTTAATGCTCATCAGTGATGAATACAGAAACAGATGGTGTCATGACTATACATTGTAGTGCATTTTTATACAGCAATAAATATGACATGCTGGTGCATGCTGTAACATGCATAAAATTTAAATGATTAAGCTAAATAAAAGAAGCTAAATACAAAACTACTTATTCTATTCTACCACTTATAGGAAATAGCCAAAACAGACAAGTCTGTTGACACAGAAAATAGATTAGAGTTTTGTAAATCCTGGTAGGTACGACAATTGTGACATAGAGACCATTTTGCTGAGTTCATCAGATTTTTTATGCCATTAAAATGGTACTAAAATGAGATTATGATGATGATGGAGTGGATAGCTTGGTAAATATAATAAAAGCCTTTAAATTATAAATTATAAACTAGTGGGTTGTATAACTAAATTATGCTCCATTAAAATCATTTTTAAAATGTGAGAAAGGAATTTTTAACAACTGTTTTAGAAGAAGCGATGGAGAAAATGTACCTGCACAAAAGGAGAAGAAAGGAGCAGGCTGACATACAGGAGGAAACTATTGACTATTTTGAAAGTAGAGAAATACTGTGATCTAATATTAAAAGTTTTTAAAAGTTTTTCTGAAAAAAAAAACTGCCAGTTTTCCTAAATAGGTATAGAAATTCTGTTGGGAAATAGTTTCTAAATGAGTAAGAAAAAAAAAACCCACTAAGACCCTACTATAGTTAGTAATGCAAAGATTATTTTAATTATTTTATAGTCATATTTTCAAGTTAGCAATAAAAGTATATGTATTTCTTAGGATGTCCAATGGAATTCACCAGGTAAGCTCACAGAATCCAAAATGGAAGCACCCAAAGTGTCTGTTTGTGACCTGGAGACCAGAGGCTCTGGAAACATTTGAAAGTCAAAGGCCTGGAAGCTGACCATAACTCTGCTGGCTTAAGCCTTACTTGGAAGACTGAAGAATCCTCACTGGAAGGCTGAAGAAACCAGAGACCAACTTCTAAAAGTCAGTGGCAAAGACTGAATCTGTTCCAAAAAAAAGGAAACGCTGCTTTAGTCTTTCCCTTTTTATTCCATGCAGGCAGCAAGTCCATTGGTTGGTGCCACCTACCGGGTCCCATGACTCAGTTTGCTGATCTAGGTGTCAATCATCCACAGACACACTCAGAACTTCACTAATTGACCAGGCAGTTCTTAAGCCAACTTGACATATCCCTATTAATGATCATGCAGAATAATCTTGTTTTGGCCTTCTGGACATTTTATTTGAATTTAAATACTTTTAAATGCATTAGGTATGTGTTTTTATTCATAGTCTTTTTGCATATTTTAATGTATTTATTATTTTAATGCCAATAATAATAATATCATACAGCAGGTACAGTCTTTTGCTATTACATCAGCCTTTGATTTCCATCAGAATTTAATCCCCACTCTAAAGAGTGAAACTGTTCTCCTCTTAAAATCTCATGTAGAGCCAGGGATTTAGCTCAGTGGCATAAGCACCTGCCTGGCAAGTGTGAGGTTGTGAGTTTGATCCCCAGTACAAAAAAAAAAACTTATATAAAATTTCATATTCAAATGTCACAATTAGAACATTACCTTGTACATGAGCTTTACAACTATTATAATGAAGAATATAACATCTTAAAATAACAGTTTTTGAAAGTCAATCCAGAAACTGTTTTGACCACTTCCTTATTTTCGTCTTGGTTATTTATAATCTGTCACATTTCCAAATACAAGAATTTTTTCTGTTATTTGTACAGATAAGTAGAGATAATATATATGGCATACCAAGAGAGAAATTATCACTCCAATTTCAAGAGCAATTGAGAACTCCAGAGATTAGAGTTCTTCAGAGACAGACCATCCCTTTCTTTTTCTATGTGGACCCTCCATAAATTACATCATGCACAAAGCATTAGTAAGAGGAATTATATTTACTCAGTCCACACATTCAAATTCTCATCTCCATGGGTAACATCTTCACAGATACCCAGTGATGATATTTTACCCACTATTGGATCACCCCTTAGTCCAGTCAACGTGATTCATAAAATTAGCCATCACAACAGCTATCCACTTCATTATTTTTTCATATGAGTGTTTTTAAGGTCATCTCTAAGATTTTTGTTAGCTCTGACAAATAGCCCTTATTTCATTTTCCTTGGTATTCAAAAAGATAAACTAGAACAAGTAAAAATTGTTAAAAATAAATCTATTCTAATACCCATAGTATTAAAGATATGCAACTCTTTTCAGGTAACTAGAATAATTGATGCTTAATGTTATGAGCAATTTATATGTTCTGTATATTTAAAGTTCACAGCAATGCTTTGAGATTGTTCTCTTATTATTATCTTCATTTAAAACTGATGAAACTGACACAAAATTATCTTTTGCTGAAAATCACATAAAGCACATTTTAAAATATTTTGAAGCATTTAAAAATATGTGGATGAAGAAAGAAAATTAAAAACAGAGTATTTGAAAAAAGAAGTCAAATAGCTGATTTTTTTCTGATTTTCCTAAGTAGAATAAATTTTCCCAATATACTCAAAAGAGAAAAAAATCTAATCAACTTCATGCATTCATCATTCAGCTTCAAAAATCACTAACTCATTATGTACATCATCTCATTGATATCATTTTTAATGTGCCATCTTGAGTGTTTTAATGCAGATTTCAAAACTCATTGATATACCATATTTTTCTATAAATATTCATTATATGCCTCTCAAGCACACAGTCCTTTTTAGCACAAACAAATACTCTTATAATACCTGAAATGAGGAATACTTCACTATTACCTGTATTAGCCAGCTTCTGATCATGGGTTCAAAGTAACTGATACATACAACTTAAAAGAGGAAGACATTTATTTTGGCTCACAGTATCAAAAGTTCAGTCCATGGTGCTGGTTTGTAGGCAGAAACATTATGGCAAAAAGGTACAAAGAGAAAAACAGTCCAACTCACAACGAGAAGCAGAACACATATTAGAAAGCCTTTCTCCAGTGGGTCCCCATGTCCTAAATAGACCATTCAGCTCTGAACTCATCAGTGGATTGATTCGCCACTCAGGCTAGTGCCCTCATGATCCAATTGCCTTCTAAAAGCCCCAACTCTGCACATATACCACTTTCAGAGGTCATTTTAGAGCTAAACCATATCAGTATCACAAAATAAACAGTTAATGTCTGCATTTCCCTCAAAATTCCCTTTTCACTGACAGTTTGCTTGAAATGGAGCATTAATAAGGTCTAAACATTGCAACTGATTAACATAACTCTTAATAATTTTTTCCTGATTTTTTTGGCAATTTATTTGTGTAAGCAAGAATACTTCATAGATGATACAGATTTTTAACACAAAAAGTATTAGCCTTAAATGACAATTGAGAATGCCATAAAAAGGAAAATCTACTGTCTGTGTCAATTCAGTTAAAATTAAACAAAGACCAAAGAGAGAAGATTTTGCCTACAATTTAACCTTTAAGACATTCTAAAATGCCAAGGACCAGACTTAAGAAAAAAATGAGTAAAATTATCTCCTGAAGCTCAGAGCTCCTGGACCAATCAACGTGGGTTAAGTAATTTTCAAGCCTTAATTTGAAATCTTTCAGACTGACTTACAAGTTACAAATAGTTAGGCTCTATTCTTTACCTTCGTGGTTTGTTTTCAAACATTTACTACTAGAAATAAGTCCAGGACCGTTTGTCACATATTTTCCTGTGACACTGCTTCATTTCTATAAAAGAAAGCATGAAATCTACTTTGAAAAGTTGTAAAGGGTATTGGTAAAGGAAGTAATTTCGTGATTTCCTGAGAAAAGAAGAGACTAGAGAAAAGACCATTGTTGATAGTATTATAAAATGATTTTTTTAGAAAACTATAGAACCAGGGAAACCTATCACCTTTTATTCTAAATCCTGTTGTTTAGAATGAATTGCAAGAAGCAAAACCATTAGCCATAAATTTTATGCTTTTCCGCCTTTATTCCTAAGAGACATGCAGCTCCTATTTTTGGACTATCTGCATATTGTTACATCTAAAATTAATAGTTTTACATAAATGGCAAGAAATCAGGGAGGTGGAATGAAAACAATCCAGGAAAACATACTCTTCTGGTATGAATTGATTGGTGTTGCATGATTATTTTTCCATTCATCTATTAATGCTATCTCATGAGTATGTTGTAATTATACATTCTAAGCAGCTTTGCACTGAAGCCACACTCATGTGTTAAACTCTTCCAATCTCTATCAGGTTCCATCTGTATCCTTTATATGATGACTTCAGTCTTAAATCTGCTTTGTTCCTTTTAAGGAAAGTTTTACATTTTTTTGTGTCACAGGGCTCTATAGTAGGTGAATAAGATTAACTGTGCAAAAGAAAAGTTCATATTCAATACTTTATCCTAGCTCCATGAAAAGAACAAATGGTTCTCAGCCTTAGAGCTATCTATAGTTTTGATTTTAGAGAACCATCATAAAGGGTGCAATATTCCAGGACATACTCTCCCTTTTGATCCAGAAAATGTGAAGCCTACTTTGTAAGGTAGAGTGAATATGGTCTTTTAGGACACAAACCCCTGATTTAAGTTTCAAGTTTATCATTTTATTAATCTCATAAGTTTGGCACATCTTTCACTCCAGGAGTGTTTCCTCAAATTAAAATTTCTGGCTTTTCAGACAGAATATTACCATTTCTCATCTTGCTAGAAGCTCTGATGGTGAGGCCTAAATTTACCTATAGTGATCTCCATAGGTGGCTTTGATGCATATCCAGATAAAATAAATACTATTGCATAGTATATTACATCATTTTAAAATATGTATACCTTTTCCTTCTTACTTTTGCTCCTTGAGCAGTTTTTTACCCTTACACAGTATTTATTGTAGATTTTGGATCATATATACTTTTTCAGTTTCTTACACTAGGGAAACAATACGGTATTTACACATGTGGGTTTGATTTATCTCGCTTATGAGTATGGTCTCAAGGAAAAGGAAAAAGTCATAAATCTGTATATATGTATATGTAAGTAAACTAAAATGACTATTCTGCTGAATGTATTAGTTATTGAGTAAGAATGGTTAATGTTCATATGATTAGATCAATTTTTACATATCTATATCTGTTAATGTAAACAACCATGTTGAAGGTAACAATACACAATATTGCAACCACTGTCAAATTCCTATCGTCTTATTTTGTAAACATATAATGTTACTGTTGTGGATTTGATGTTGTCATTTGTTTGTCGGTTGTGTTTTTTGTCTTTCATATGTGTCTTTTTTCTCTTAAATAAAAACATAAAAATAAAACATATTTCTATAAAAAATAAAATAAAATAAAATATGCATAGCTTTAAAAACTGAACAGACTTGTAAAAGTTCATCAATCACTAATTTTTCATCTTTGTTGAGATATCAGTTCATATGCCTTTGCTCATCTTTCTAGTGTTTATTTGCTATTCTCATAGATTTCCAACTAAGCATTTTATATGAAGCAAAATAATACATAGTATATGATTTGAAAATTTCTCCCATTTTGTTGCTTGCGTTGTAATGTATTAGAGTAAATCTTTTAAACATAATTCTTACTAGTTATTGATAATCATTACTTGCTTTGTGATTTTTTATTTGTATAAACAAAAATTTTCCAAGCTCTGAGATCACATTAACCCATACTATATACAATATGTTGCATTAAAGTATATTACATAATATCCCGCATATGAACACATTCTTGTTTTCATAGTAGTGCAAGACCATGAAAATGTCTGCTTAAGCTAAAACTGGGAAAATAATAATAACCTGTTAAAGAAGTTAGAATAGTTATCTTATAATTGTCAAAAAACTAAAAATTCAAATATTCTTTGTTATATGGGGGAAAAATAAATGAATAGTTGGTAGGTACAATGAAATTTAAATATTAAAAGATGTGGAGATGTTTTAATTCTTTGTTTAAAACAAGTTGAGAGAAGTTTGAACAAGTTTGGCTTCATGTAAAATACAGCATAGAGTGAACATCTTAGCAACACTTGAGTGAACTGTCTGCCTCCTCTGTAAGTCTGCAGCAGACTCCAACATTTCATCCTTCAGACATTTAATGTGAAATAATGGTCTCTTTATCATGGCACCTTTGCCAATATCACTTGCTCTGGAAAATCTATCTCCTTTTCCAACATAATCAGTTCCTAATTTTATACTGAGTATTGCACGTCACGTTTTATTTCTAGTCTGCATTTCTCTTCCCTCCTGACACATTTCTTCCCTTGAGTATCCTGTTCTGTAAAATGGGACATCAACTGGGCATGGTGGTGGTTTATGTCTGTAATCCCAGCACTTGGGAGGCCGAGACAAGGGGGATCACTGTGTGTTCAAGGCCAACCTAGGCTACATAGTGAGACTCTGTCTCAAAAAATAAAAATAAATAAATAAATAAAATGGGAGAGGGGCCGGGCGTGGTGGCACACGCCTTTAATTCCAGCACTCGGGAGGCTGAGGTAGGCGGAGCGTTGTGAGTTCGAGGCCAGCTTGGGCTACAACGCGAGCGTAAGGCCGGCCTGAGCTACATAGTGTGACCCTGCCTCAAAAAAACCAGGGCTGGGAGTTTGGCTCAGTGCCTTAAGCGCCTGCCCCAG